>CANSGD010000255.1:0-284647 GCA_947645195.1 Patellifolia procumbens | reverse complement strand
TTGGCTTTCTAATTGTTGAGATCTCCATTTTTCCTAGCTTTCAAGTTGATGCACTATTTTCTTATGCTTTTTTTTGGCTTTTTAGGGAGAAAAAAACTAGCGAAAATTGTGCACCATTTCCTTCGTGACTTTACGTGCATGCCACCTTGGTTTCTACTTATTTTTTCCTTTAGAGACTTTTGTTCAGTTCACCTTAAAATAATAATATTCTGTAGAAACAAGTTTAGTTAATAAAATAAGTTCAATTCAGCAAACATAAGTTCAGTTCAGTAAAAAAATAGTAGTGTAAAGAAGAAAAAAACAACATAAATCGATAAAAGAAAAATTGCGAGAAACCACCTTTTTAAAACTATTTTTGCAAAAAAAGAAACCAAAAAAAATTAATCCGAATCACACTTTAGAATTAACCTACCATTTTTCATGTCAACCAACTTAAAAAATTGATATTAACACACTCTAGTTATTCTCTCCCTCCTTTTATGATTCAAATTATACCCCTAAAAATGGTATTTTTAATGCCTAAGTTTTCTTTGACAAACAATTTTTTGTTTTAGGTTTCTTTTCATAAAAAATGTTTTAAAAGGTGGTTTTCGCAAAATCTCGATTTTGGGTGCGTGGTTTCTTGCAATTTTTCCTCAATAAAAATAAGTTCAGTTTAGCAAAAAATAAGTTCGTTCAGTAAAAATGAGTTCAGCTTTGCAAAAATAAGTTCTGTTCAGCAAAATAAGTTCATTTTAGCAAAATATGGACTGAACAAGACTGAGTATAAGTAGTTGTTTCAGTGCATAATTCTTCCTAAAATTGTTATTTTACCGTCTAAAGTCCAATTTACTACTTTAATATGAATATTTGTAATTTTTCATGCTTGTCAATGTAGACTTTGACTACTAATATTTTTAATTTCACATGAGTAAATTATAAAAAGTTGATATTAAAAGTTACATATTAAGATGAAAAAGCAAGATCCTACATAATCATGTTTTTTGTATTCACATACAGATAACATAAAATGCATAAAGAGTAGAATGTGACTAATAACAAAAGTTACATCATCCCTATTACACAAATTGGTATGTACCCATCATTACCCCTCCGTTTTTTTAATAGGGACACTGTGACTTTTATTACTATTCACATTGTAGTATTGGACTATCTTATGCTAGCAGTTATACGTAAATATAGTCATATGAGATCTAATTTGATTCAAATGCGTAGAGTTATAATATCAACTTTTTATAATTTTTACCCATGTGATATTCGATATATTTATGTTCAAAGATTTGCAGTGGTACGGATGAAAAGTACGAATGCCCCTAATAAATAAAAACAGAGGGAGTAATATTTTTGAGTTTAATTGGTTAAATTATGAAAATTTAATTTAAAAACTATACATTAAGATGTAAATATGATGGTAAGTATTTATGATCAAATCATCAACAACTTTCAAAATTGCAAAATATGACACGTCTCAAAGAAGGAAACCGAGCAGCAGATTGGGTGGCTGATGTAGGCTACACCTAATCCTAGATTCCTACAACATTACTTTAGACCCTGTATCTAGTCTCCACTCCAACCTCACGTCTGATGCTTTAGGAGAAGCCCTCGTGCGGGGGATCTCCTACGTTCTCTCATCCCACCTTTATTTTTTCAAAGAAAAAAGAAGTACCCATGATCAAAACTTGTATGTTTAGCCTATTATACTATGGAGATGTTTCTCCCAACTTATTTCCAGTTCAGTTCAACTCTGGACAATACTTTTCTCTCACATATCACTATTCATTTTACAGTTCGTCACTTGTTTTATTACTTTAAAAAGAAGGTAGGCCACATTTTCCTCTTCACCCCTTACTTCTCTTTATTCTCTTCTCCTATCTTCCCTTCTCTTTTACTCCATTTACTTTTTCTACCTAAGTTTTCCTCTAATCAAACACAACAACAACAACTAAGCCTTATTATTTCCCAAGTGATTTTTGGTGTCGGCTAACATGAATCGTCAACTGAAACCGTTGCCAAAGGAGATGACATCGACAAGAGTGATATAAAGTTTTTAAAAGGATTTAAGTTTTAAGATTTTTTAAAAAAGTTTTTAAGAAAACAAGGTTTACACCAAAAAGTTTTAAAAGAGGTTTTCAAAAGGTTTTAATACCAACACAATTGAGAAAAACAAATAAATGCAGTAATCACACCCTTTTCTCCACATGGATACACCCCTCCACCCACTTCTATCCAACGCCATGCTCTCCTCAATCCCAAGTAGCCTCATATCACTTTCAATTACCTTCATCCAAGTCATCTTAGAGTCTTCCCCTACCCCTTACAATTTGATTATTCCTCCACCCTTTCAAAACTTTCTCACCGGTGCATCACATGATCTCCTCTTCACATGACCAACCCTTCTTAACCGATTCTCCCTCATCTTTTCTTCAATGGATGCATCCAACTTTTTCCTGAATCACTTTATTTCTTAATCAGTCCTTCCTTGTGTGGCCACACATCCACCGCAACATACGCATCTCCGCCACGTCCATCTTATGAACGTGGCATTGTTTCACCGCCTAACATTCGGTCCTATATAACAAAGCAGGCCTAATTGTTGTACGGGTAGAACTCCCCTTCAATTTTTGGGGAATGCTAGAATCACAAAGGAACCCGGTGGCGCTTTTCCACTTCCCCAACAACCCGCGTTAATTCTATGCGCCACGTCTCCATCCAGTTCTCCATCCTTTTGGAGAATGGATCCAAGGTAACGGAAGACGTTCGATCCTTAGAACTACTTTGCTATCCAAAGTGACCGCCCCCTGCCTTGTATCTTGTAACCCCACTAAACTTGCACTCCATATACTCCGTCTTACTTCTGCTCAATCTAAAACCACGGGCTTCTAATGTATCGCTCCAAAATTCCAACTTACTCTCAACACCTTCCTTTGTCTCATCAATCAACACAATATCATCCGCAAACATCATACACCATGGTACATCATCTCGTACTGATTCGTTAATTTGTCCATCAATAAAGCAAAGAGAAAGGGGCTAAGTGCAGAACTTTATGCACTCCGATCGTAATAGGGAACTCTTTTGTCCTCCCCAACGTAGTCCGCACACTCGTAGTTGCCCCCTCATACATATCCTTGATGATATTTATATATTTTTGTGAAACACCTTTCTTTGCCAACGCCCACCAAAGTATTTCTCTTGGGCTATCTATCATATGCCTTCTCCAAATCAATGAAAACCATATGTAGATCTTAAAATCATGTTTTCCACTGAATATTATTTTCCTTGAAAAGTGATTTTCAAATGAAAATTATTTTTCATTAAAACACAAGGACCTAAAAGTCACCGCACACACCCTAAACTTGATCGCTTTCCTTATTTCTTCTCACTCCTCTAAAAAGTAAATAGAAATTTTGGTCTAGATACCAAGTTTGAACTTTTTTCCCATTTCAACTTTAAGGAGATATTAAAAAGGAAAATGTTGTCATCTATCTTGTACATAGAGGCGCTAATCGGCCGATCAGGTCGACTGATTTTGAGGTTGGATCTGTTTAGGATATGTCTTTTCTCATATCGGGTTTGTTTTTCAACTCGAGTCTTATTGGGGTCAATATATTTGGAACAGAGGTATATAAAAATCAAAATATTATAATTCATTTTGTTCCTCCTTCCATATTAATTGTGTTGTTTTCTTTAATAAAACCCATCATTTGCGATTTAGTTTTAGTTACTGTCTTTTTACTCATAATATCAAGTGTTTTTTGTCACCTAAAAACAAAACCCTTTAATCTACTTTTTCCCGAGCGAATCAAAATAAAAAATTATTTTGAGGGTTCTACTCTGGTATGCATATTTTATTGTTGCACTTATTAATTATTAGTTAGCCAGGTGTCTCTTCTAAAGCAAGGATATTCGCTGTAATAAGCTAGCTGTCCTCTATTGATTTTGGTTTAACATACTTAATTAATTCATGATCGATGAGTTTTATCCCAATCCAAAATAATAAAGTTCCTGATTACTAGTCAAATAACATAGGATTATGGTATACTTTTATAAATTTAGTTGCCAGACTGGTTGTAAATTTCAGAATTGTATAGCCATATGGCCCATATAGGCCATGTTTTCCTAAGATATTGCTACCAAACTGGTTGGTGATTAAAGAACCAGTGTGAAGATTGGAACATAGTAGTATCTCAATATGTCTACTTTTAGTTAAGAAAACGTAATTTTAATTAAACCGAGCTCAATTCGGCGAGTTTTAAACAATACGGTCAAATATTCGACCTAAAAAACGTTAACTTTAATAATTCGGATGTTGCATGGGTATATTGTGTTTAAAACGTTTTCTATTAGAAAAAATCGGCAAAAAAATCGGCCATTATTTTTCTACTTTGTTACCGAACAGGGCCGTCCAATGATTTCGAAGCAAGTGTGCGAAAAACTCAATAATGGGCCCTTAATTATACAAATATGATTATTCAACCTTTTAGTCCTCTCTTTACTACACTGCCAATTGATAATTGGAATTGACATTTTAAATACAAATTCGAAAATAAAATTTTCGACAGTAACATAAAGAAAAATCGAAACAATATGAATTCTGAATAAAAAGGTTGAGGATGTTACCTTCATGCCAAGAAATTGTAATTACTAATAGGCAATTCCTGTTCAACAAAGAATAAGAGTGATTTATAACTTAATCTAGGTTTTTTGGAGGAATTATAAGCAGATTTATGAAAAACAATTTGAATTTGAGTTGAAGAAATAAGGAAAAATTAGAGAAAGAGATGGAAGAATGCTTACAGGGACAAAGATTGGGCAAAAATATTTAATCTTCATTGAGTATGTCCCGAGATCGTTAAAGAAATAAGGAAACATCAGGATCATGTGACAAAGATTGGGTATTTCCTTAATCGTTGTTGAGTTTGTTCAATGTTCATGGCTCTTCCTTCCTCTTGCTTCCTCTAATATAACAGAGCATGCTGGTTTTTTTTTTTTGACCTAACGTTTATTTGTTAATTGGGCTTTTGAAAATGGGGGCTCACTCAGATGGCCGGCTCTGTTACTGAACTAATATAATCTCAAGTAAAATACACTAGATGATGTCAACTTGAAAATGTTATCATGTATCACCTCCGTTTTTTTAATATGACAAGTATTAAAGCCAGAAAAGAAGAGAGACAGAAGAAAAAAATGAGAAATAAGAAAAGAAGAGAGAAGGCAGAAAGGAAAAGAAAATAAGAGAGAGAAGAAATGAAAGAGAGAGAAGTGTAATAATTGCGTGAGTCAACCTTTCATTTATAGGAAAAGGTAGAAAGATACTCAATTTAAAAAAAAACCTAAAAAAAATAAGTGCATATTAAAAAAACGGAGGGAGTACTATATTCATTCCCAATATCATCTCTTGAAACAAACCCGGAAACTCAATTTTTCTCTCTCTCCTCCCCACTATCCACTAAAACAACATGAACACCAATCCAACGGCCCACAAAACTCCACTTCAAAAAAGTAAAATCTCTTCAACTAAGTAAAACCTAAAATAACAGATTTGAGGATTTTTCTAGTTCCTCCAAATTTACTACTCAATTCAAACAAATCTTCACAAAAAAGTTCTCCTTTCCCTCTAATGGAACCAAGTAAGCTGCTAACTCTCGACTAGCACCACATCAACACCTCACCCACACAGCACCAACAAATATTGTAACCTTCAATATTTTGATGAGGGTTCATGTTTATAAATTTATTATTCAATTCAACCATCACATGAAGGAATTGTGTCATCGACTCTAATGTACTAATAAATATAATATGGATTGCATAGACATTAATCTATTTAATTGGTTTCCTACGTCTTGCTAGAGAACGCTATACACCTTGGGTTAGTAAATAAAAACCCGAACCCCACTTAAATGGATCCCAAGGTCACACATACATTTTGATCAACAAAAGAGAAACCCATAGCCTATAAAGGCTATAGAGAAGTCGGCCCAAGAGGGAGATAAGAAGAGATTATTTGACCCAATTATCTTTACATAGTTGTCAGGCAGTCAGAAAACAAGATATAGTATCTCTCATTATTTTCTCCTGCTCTTTCTCTCTCTCTCTCAACTGACATTACCCATGAAAAAGAACGCTTTCTTTTCTGCCTTCCAACTAGCATTGGTGGAGTGTTGGATCTAAATTGGTGGACTAACAGAGGAATCACGTTGAGATTCTTTCTCCAAGATGCGTCACCTATACTTCGTTATTCAATCCCGCCATACCAGTTTAAATCAGGCATCAAGAGGTTGGTAATTAATTATTATATGATCCTTAATTATATGTGCATGAGATCCTGTTTAGGTAAAGCTATGAATTAGATTCCTGAAATTCCGCTTATAGTACCTATAATCCTACAATGGTATCAGTTTTGCCCTTACATATTTTTTTTTAGTCATTATAATATCTATTATTTTGATGTGCTTATAAATAATTTTAATTTGATTAAGGGGGGAATTAATTATGGATTGAATAACTGAAATTGATTAAATGAGATTTAATGGCTTAATGTTTTTTTATTTTGGCCGAAAAATTCAGAATTTTCGAACCCTAATGTTGGACATTAGGGGTGGCGAATTTTGTGACTCAAATTCGTCAATTTGATCACAGATTTTGTTAAATTAACTTAGGGGTTTGTTTTTTTTAGATTCGAATTGCAAAATCATGTATTTGATTGTTGGTTTCGTGTCAAAATCAAAGAGTTTGGTTAAAAACAATTAAAACCCTAATGTTTTGCCCAAATCAAATTGATTGGATGTTAAATGAGATATAACACTCCAATTTGTTTGAAACGTTCAAATAGAAGGAGTTAAAAGCATATATGATGCGTTTTATGCTCGAATTCAACCAAAAGAGTTTTTTTTTTCGAAAAATTCTGGGCAGCCCTCGCTTTCCTGCGAGGTGGCCGACACTGCAGGGGCAGCTGGTTTGCATTTGCTAGGTGGGTGGTTTGCGCTGTCGCTGCTGGCCTGCGTATGACTTCATGGTGGCGGGCAGCTCTTCGCCTGCTTGGCTGTGCGTGGCTGGGCAGTCAGCCTGCCACAATTTTCATCGACAAAAAATTTGTTCTACTTTAATTTTTTAAATTAGAAAATCTTTTATTATAAAGTTATATCTTTTGGTTACTGAATATGATTTTAATAACCGAAAATCTTTCATGATTTAAAAGTTAATATCTTTTGGCTATTGAAATATGATTTTAATAACCGGAAAAATCTTGTGAGATTTAATTATTAAAATCTTTTGGTGATTAAGAAATGATTTAAAAACCGAAAAATAAAAAAAAATCTTTTGGTTTATATCTTTTGCTATTAAAAATCAAACAAATCTGATTTTTTTGAGAATATTAAGCAGTTCCAATTATCTTTTATTTTGACAAGGTCATAAGATAAATCCATAATCTGATTCTTTAATCTAATTTAAATTAGATGGGAAAAGATAATATCTTTTAGTTAGTTAGATTTACAAGCTTAAATGTTTTATCTTCTTGCTTTAATTAAGAATATTTGATATTTTAATTATTGGCAAGCATGATATGTGATATTATTATTGGGCAATTAATATGTGATATTGAAATGATATCATGTGATATTATTTTGAGTTTATAATAGGGGATATTATAGTATGAAAATTCATTTTGTTTTTTCGATTATTGGCATGAATAATATATGATTTTATTATATGGCAATTTAATATATTTGATGTAATTGCTATAATAACTAGTAGATGACTAGTATGACCCAATAAAATAATCAAAATGGTTTTAGACTTTAAGCAAAGTTGATGGGTGTATGTGAGGTGATAAGCTCTGTCTATGATTAGGAAGGCTCTCCCCAACGTCGTGGGTAACTTTCTTACCTGGGAGCTATAATCTCCCTTGGCAATCCCTTATCAACTAAGAATTACAATTGTTGTAATTAGTAAAATTTTATGTTAAGATGATGAACTCTGTCTAGGATTAGGAAGGCTCTCCCAACATCATGGGTAACTTCCTTACCTGGAGATATAATCAACTTGGCAGTATTATTTTACAATGCTTATAAGTTTATAGTATGTTGGTTATTAATATTGAAGAGTTCACTGATTAATAACAAAATCATCAAAAGCGTTTTGGATTTTAAAGCAAGAGATAGTTAAGCATGGATGTTTTCCATCTAAACAAGAATTATAAAGTGTTATAATTAGTAAAGAGTTTACTTACCTTGAGAATGTAACTTTAAGATAAGGCCTTTGTCTACCTAGCGTTGCATGTTGATAGGATCTTGTACTCACTTATTCAAATTGGGACATTAAAATTGAATAAAGTGTCAAACCTAGAAACCATTACATGTTTTAAGGTTGTTTCATAAACATAAAATTGAACTTTGCCTTTTATTTTTCTGTCTAGAGGTACTATGAATAACAACAACAACAACTCTGTTTTCAATATTCGCCCTTTCCTTGAGAAGGATAGGTTGAATGGAGAAAATTTCAATTGGGAAAGGACCTTAAGACTCGTTCGAGGTCGGAGGGTAGAGAGGATGTCTTACAAAACCCACTTCCGGTAATAACTGATGAATCTACTGAAGCCGAAAACATCGTGCTAAACAGGCCAATTAAAGGTCTATACCAATCACTTGTCTAATGGTGGCATCCATGGAGCCAGACCTCCAAAAGAGGTTCAAAACCAAGGATGCCTACACCATTATGCAAGAGCTGAAGGCCATGTTTCAGAAACAGGCCCGAACTGAGAGGTATGAGACTAATAAGGAGATCTTAGAATGTCACTTGAAGCCGGGTCAAGCTGTTATCCACATGTTTTCAAAATGCTGGGCCTTTTTGAAAACATGGAACGACTTGGTTTCCCTATAGGGAACAGTTGGCTACTGACATCATTCTCCATTCATCGCCTGACAGCTTCAATCAGTTCAGGATGGCTTTCAACATGTATGAGTCTGAAAAGACCTTGCAAGAGTTGCATATATGGGTTGCTAGTCAATGCTGAGAGGAATCTTCGTAAAGAACCAAAGAAAGAAGTTTTGATGGTTCAAAAGGAAAGGGTTTTAAGAAGAAATGGGCAGGCAAGAAGGAAAAAGGCAAGAAAGTTGTCGTTGCTCCTGAGAAACCTAAGCCGACCGCTAAGCCAAAAGCAGCCGCGGAAAGCAAGTGCTTCCATTGGGAAAAGATAGGTCACTGGAAGAGAAACTGCCCCAAATACTTGGAGGAAAAGAAGTCGGGGGCTTCCACCTCAGGTATTTATGTTATAGAAATCAATTTGACTTCTACTTCTTTATGGGTATTAGATACCGGCTGTGGTTCTCACATTGTTAACGATGTGCAGGGACTAAAAAGAAGTAGAAGGCTAGCAAAGGGCAAGGTAGAGCTTCGCGTTGGAAATGGAGTAAGAGTTGTTGCACTTGCCATTGGAAGTTATAGTCTACATTTACCGTCTGGATTGATTATAGAACTAAATAATTGTTATTTTGTTCCGTCAATTACTAAGAACATTATTTCTGTTTCCGTTTTAGATGATGAAGGTTTTTGTTTTGAAATAAAGAACAAGTGTTGTTCCATTTCCTACAATAATATGTTCTATGCTAGTGCAAAATTGATTAATGTCTTATATGTATTAGATAGGTCAGTACAGGTCTATAACATAGATAGCAAGAAACAAAAATCGAATGATTCAAACCTAACTTACATTTCGCATTGCCGAATGGGTCATATAAACCAAAAGCGCATCCAAAAGTTACAAAAGTTACAAAAGGAGTCATTTGATTTCGAATCTTTTGATGTATGTGAGTCATGCTTGTTGGGGAAAATGACTAAATCACCTTTTTACTGGAAGGGTGAAATGGCTATGATCTCTTGGGCCTCACACATACAGATGTTTGTGGGCCTATGAGCATAAAAGCTAGGGGAGGATTTGGCAGACTTCATCACCTTTACTGATGACAGGCTAAAGTCGGATCACCTATTCAAAGATAATTCCTACGGTCCTCTAACAATGGTAGTCAATGGAAGTAGGGTCGAATCCGCAGAGAGACGGAGTTCTAAGTGAATATTTAGCTAAACAGCTACTTCAGACAAAATCAGATAGAAACAACTGAACTATTAATTAACTACTAGAAAACAATGTAAAATGGTTTTTTACTCTATGAAATAAAGGTCTAAGGAATTAGTTTGGTCCACCATGCTTATACCAATCAAAGGATCAAACAACTATCAGAACCTAGGTCGAGAATCGATAGATTAGAGCAGTGTCAAGCTATGGTTAAGTCTCCACGCCCATAATTCAACATATGCAGCACGTTCACAAACGTAATCAGAATTACTGATGTGTACTAGGCCTCTAAAAGTAAGACGGATCTGTGCAAACGATTATTAACCTCAAGTAATCAACAAACTGCGTAACAACGTTAATTACTCAATAAGAACAAATCACACCATAACCTATCTCATCAAACCCTAGAAACTAATAGCAATTCAAATAATCAAGGTATAAACATGGCTTCCCTCACTAAACCCCTAGAAATTAAACTACTCAGACATAATTAAATCAACAATAACAATTCTAACAAGAAACCCTAATTTCAACATCATGAATAAATTGAATAATTGAACTAAGCAATCAAAAGCAATTAAAGAGATTAAAGTAGATAAAAATACCAATTGACGGAAAGAAAGAACTTATATTGAAATCAAAACCGAGGTTCAATCACCTTTAATCTAATCTAAAGTGTTTAATCTAAAATAAAATTAACCCTAAGAACTATGGAAATAAAAACAGAATAAAAGATGTCTCTAAAACTATGAGGAAAAAGTACTTATAATACCCCCCAAAAGTCTGATTAAATACAGAAATAAAGATAAAAATTCCGCGTCAACGAGTGCGGGATCCGATCGGGCAAAGGGCCACCCGATCGGGCCCACACTAAAAACCAAAACTTCTCCTTGAATCTCACGCAAAGCAGCACAACAATATAGGCTGAAAATGGCCCCACCCGATCATTGACTCGACCGGGCAGTGGATCGGGTCCACACAAAAATCCACTTTCTTTGACAATCACGCAACAGCAGCAAGGGGGAGACCAATGGCTCGGCATCTTTGTCTCGTAGTGCGTAGCAAGCAGAAGCATTTGTGTTGTGCTGGCCAATGGTGATCAAAGCCCATCATGCTTGCTCCTCTTCTTGCGTGCAGCTGTATGGCCAAATGAAATGCTAGGCCTGCCACCCGATCGGGTTGGCTGAAGATGCCCGATCGGGCCTGGGGGAACAAGGGAACCAAAATTTCTTTGCTCTTGTACGCAGTACGCAGCACGCAACACAACAACTTTTATTAAGTTTGGGCCTGCCCGATCGGGTGGGCCTTGCCGATCGGGTTGGGCTTAAATTTGCCCAACTAATTTTCGAAGCTTTTCCACCCGATTGGATCGGGTGGATGTCCGCCCTGATCGGATGCGAAACTTCACCACCCGATCAATAATTCTTCGCCCGATCGGGACATTACTGTGCCAGATCAGTGTACTGGAAGCTCCTTGACTCTTTCTCAATTCTTCACGTTTAGAGGTCTTGGGACCTCCTATACTATCTATAAAGCTCGTGAGCCATCCTACGTGCCTCTTAACATCTCGTAAAGTCGTGGTTGCTTCCAAATAGCTCGGAAATAAGGAGAAAACTCCCTAAAATCTGCAATTCAACACTAAAACACAAACCACAAGTATATACGATAATTAGCATAAAATAGCTCGAAGAGCTCCAATGACGCACAAATTAGCTCATAAATAGGGAGAAATCTCTATATAAATACGTGATATCAAACTCCCCCAAGCTAAACCTTGCTTGTCCTCAAGCAAACAGAACATGAACATGTAATAGATTGCCTCACCCCATAGATGAAAATCAATAAAGCTCAAAAATATTTTCAAGACTAAAAATCGTTCAAGTAGGCAAAATTCAAGTTCGGCTAATCAAATTCATCCAACCACCAATCATCCAAGCAATTCATAAAATTTAAGCATCCACAAGGCATACAAATCCTGAAAAGGCTCTCACAAAGGTGTCACTCCTCTCTATTTTGTGGCAGGCAAAGAATATGCCCGAACACTCACCAACCCGACCATAATCGCCCTTCCCACTCATACTCTCATGTGTTCAAGAAGGTTAAATGACGCTCATCCTAGCGAAGTCGACTCAATTAGCAGACATACTCTTAACTTTGACAAACTGACTCGAAATCAATCCAATAAACAATGCAGACACGAGCTCAAGAGGACTTTATAGGGTTGTAATAGGGCTTAGCAAGAGTTAGGGGATATCTTTAGGTACGTGGTGGAAAAACCGATAAAGGGGGAGCATGAATCACTTAAACAAGGACTAAGATGGCCTAAACAACTCCCCAACAACACCATATAACCACGAAAAATAACCCCACTCTCATAAATCAATGAAAACTCACAACAAACCCAATTTTCAGCAGAGTAGCACATTTTTCTTTATAAACAACGTGAATAAAGGAACCTTGAACTCTTTGAACTTTCATTTCTTTTTTCTTTCATTTTTCGAACCAAACATTCACGCAACTCAAACTTTGCTTTTCCTTTTCTTTTTCTTTTCTTTTTCCACACTCAAACCACATAAATACACTTTTCATTCCTCAAAAACCAAACCAAACCATGAAACCAATCTCAAACTCAACTCATACAAAGCTCCCCCAAGCTAGGCTTGGAAATAGTATCGAAATAAAGGCCATGGGCTCATAATAAGGGTTTGCAACATGAAACAAGTCATTAGGCTCAGCGGGGATAAGGAGGATAAAAGTATATCAAAAATTTACTCTGAGACTCAAGAATCAGACAAAAGAACGCATCTATCACAGCAATTGCTACAAGTCATCGGATATCAGACAAGTACGAAGTCAAAGTCAAGATCAATCCACTAAAGAGGAACTAACACACAAAAACACACTGGATAATGATATGAATCCAATAGGCTACAAAGAGGCCTCACAGTCTAACCAATTCAGGCATGCAACACAATGTAGTGTAATATAATCAAAACTCGCTCGAAATCATAGCAATCAAACATCAAATCATAGCCTCAAGATCACAAATGCCCAGTTATCCAAAAAACAAAGTCAAATCATTTTCAATTAGAGCACAACAAGGGCATAGGGAGGCAACTAAACCAGTAATGGGGAACCATATGTTTTGATTTTTTCAGTATTTTTCGAAAGCAGTAATTCTATCCTAGAAAGCAATAAAAGAGATAAAGAATACAAACGGAAATCCTCCCCCAAGCTGAACTTGGCAGTGTCCCCAATGCCAAAAAGGTAAGAAAGGACAACGCTAAGAGGAAAAACAATGTTAGTACCCTCACTCTCGCTCACTAAAAAGAAGAAAAGAAAAATAAGAGAGAAAAAATACGAGTTGCCTCTCGCACAGCACTGGTTTATAAAGGTCCCGCACGACCGTAATACCTCCATCTCTCAAATAGAGGGGCTTGGCAGTGAGTGCCACCCTCATCAAACATCTTTCTCCTCCAAATGTTCTTGATAATACCTCCAGACGGTGAGGCAACCTTAGGGTGGTGGAACCTTCTCCAGATAACTACCAAAATCCACAAAACCATCAACCTCCACCTCCACAAAACCATCCTAAATCCTCATACTATCAAACCCCACAAAATTTTCAGAGACCTCCACCACAAAACTTCCATAACCCCAATAACTTCCAAGCTCCACAAAATTTTCACACCCCACCTCCACAAAACAATGGTAGTCAATGGAAGTAAGGTCGAATCCACAGAGAGACGGAGTTCTAAGTTAATATTTAGCTAAACAGCTACACAGACAAAATCAGATAAAAACAGCTGAACTATTAATTAACTACTAGAAAACAATATAAAATGGATTTTTACTCTATGAAATAAAGTCTAGGGAATTAGTTCGGTCCACCATGCTTATACCAATCAAATGATCAAACAACTATCGGAACCTAGGTCGAGAATCGATAGATTAAAGCAGTGTCAAGCTATGGTTAAGTCTCAACGGCCATAATTAACATATGCAGCACGTTCACAAACATAATCAAAATTACTAATGCGTACTAGGCTCAAAAGTAAGACGGATCTGTGCAAACGATTATTAACCTCAAGTAATCAAATAAACTGCGCAATAACGTTAATTACTCAATAAGAACAAATCACACCATAACCTATCTCATCAAACCCTAGAAACTAATAGCAATTCAAATAATCAAGGTATAAAAAATGACTTCCCTCACTAAATCCCTAGAAATTAAACTACTCAGACATAATTAAAATCAACAATAACAATTCTAACAAGAAACCCTAATTTCAACATCATGAATAAATTGAATAATTGAACTAATCAATCAAAAGCAATTAAAGAGATTAAAGTAGAGAAAAATACCAATTGACGGAAAGAAAGAACTTTTATTGAAATCAAAATCGAGGTTCAATCACCTTTAATCTAATCTAAAGTGTTTAATCTAAAATAAGACTAAGCTAAGAACTATGGAAATAAAAACAGAATAAAAAGATGTCTCTGAAAATATGAGGAAAATAGTACTTATAATACCCCCCAAAAGTCTAATTAAATACAGAAATAAAGATAAAAATTCCACGTCAACGAGTGCGGGACCCGATCGGGCAAAGGGCCACCCGATCGGGCCCACACTAAAAAAACCAAAACTTCTCCTTGAATCTCACGCAAAGCAGCACAACAATATAGGCTGAAAATGGCCCCACCCGATCATTGACCCGATCGGGCAGTGGATCGGGTCCACAAAAAATCCACTTTCTTTGACAATCACGCAACAGCAGCAGGGGAGACCAATGGCCTGGCATCTTTGTCTCGTAGTGCGTAGCAAGCAGAAGCATTTGTGTTGTGCTGGCCAATGGTGATCAAAGCCCATCATGCTTGCTCCTCTTCTTGCGTGCAGCTGTATGGCCAAATGAGATGCTGGGCCTGCCACCCGATCGGGTTGGCTGAAGATGCCCGATCGGGCCTGGGGGAACAAGGGAGCCCAAATTTCTTTGCTCTTGTACGCAGCACGCAGCACGCAACACAACAACTTTTATTAAGTTTGGGCCTGCCCGATCGGGTGGGCCTTGCCCGATCGGGTTGGGCTTAAATTTGCCCAACTAATTTTCTAAGCTTTCCCACCCGATTGGGTCGGGTGGTGTCCGCCCGATCGGGTGCGAAACTTCACCACCCGATTGTCGGGTGATGTCCGCCCGATCGGGTGCGAAACTTCACCACCTGATTAATAATTCTTCGCCCGATCGGGACATTTCTTGTTAGATCAGTGTACGGGAAGCTCCTTTTGACTCTTTCTCAATTCTCCACGTTTAGAGGTCTTGGGACCTCCTAAACTATCTATAAAGCTCGTGAGCCATCCTACGTGCCTCGTAACATCTCGTAAAGTCGTGGTTTCTTCCAAATAGCTCGGAAATAAGGAGACAACTCCCTAAAACCTGTAATTCAACACAAAACCACAAAACCACAACTATATACGATAGTTAGCATAAAATTGCTCCGAAGAGCTCCAATGACGCACAAATTAGCTCATAAATAGGGGAGAAAACTCTATATAAATACGTGATATCATCTGACGATTTAAGTAGATATGGGTATGTCTTTTTAATGAAAAATAAGTCGGAATCATTTGAAAAGTTCAAAGAATTCCAAAATGAAGTACAAAATCAACTTGGTAAGACAATAAAGGCATTGCGATCCGATCATGGTGGCGAATATTTGAGCCAAGAATTTGATGATCATTTGAAAGATTGTGGAATGCTTTCACAATTGACTCCACCAGGAACTCCACAATTAAATGGTGTCTCTGAAAGGAGGAATTGAACTCTATTAGATATGGTTCGATCAATGATGATTCTTGCTGATCTTCCGATTTTGTGGGGATATGCTCTCGAAACAACTGCACACACACTAAATAGGAGACCGTCAAAGGCTGTAGAAAAGACTCTATATGACATGTGGAATGGAAAGGTTCCAAACTTATCTTTTCTTAAAATCTGGGGTTGTGAGGTCCATGTAAAGCGTTTACTGTCAAGCAAACTTGCACCCAAATCAGATAAATGTCTCTTTGTGGGATACCCAAAAGAGACAAGGGGTTATTACTTTATAACCGTCAAGAGAACAAGGTATTTGTTGCTCGTGATGGTGTCTTTCTTGAAAAGGATTTGATTTCCAGAAAGACAAGTGGGGGTAAAATAGTTCTCAAGAAATTCGAGATGAGCAACAACTGGACGTGGCTCACACCATGTCAGAGACGGCCCGACAAGACGAAAGTCAAGTTCAGGAGATGACGTATTCAACGCGTGAACCTCCTACCGTCTCACTTGAATCTAAATCAAGCGAAAATCTTCAAGATGTTGAAGAGAAATGGCTACTACCTACAAACAAGCTTTGACGAGCCCAGACTCTGAGAAATGGCTTGAGGCCATGAAATTCGAATTAGACTCCATGTCTGAGAATAAAGTTTGGACCCCTAGTCGATTTGCCTGATGGGGTTACACCTATTGGATGCAAGTGGGTGTTCAAATTGAAAACAGATAAAGATGGAAATGTCTATGTCTATAAAGCAAGACTGGTTGCAAAAGGATTCAGACAAGTTCATGATATAGACTATGACGAGACCTTTTCTCCAGTAGCAATGCTTAAATCGATTCGGATACTTTTAGCGATTGCTGCATATTACGATTACGAAATTTGGCGGAGGGATGTCAAAACCGCATTCTTGAATGGGTTCTTGAATGAGGATGTGTATATGACACAACCTAAGGATTTTGAGGATCAAAAAATCATAAAAAGGTTTGCAAGCTTCAAAGATCCATTTATGGATTGAAGCAAGCATCTCGGAGCTGGAATCTTCGATTCGATGAGGCAATCAAATAGTTTGGTTTTCTCAAAAGTGAAGAAGAATCTTGTGTCTACAAGAAATTTAGTGGGAGTAGCTTAGTCTTCTTGGTTTTGTATGTATGACATACTACTCATGGGAAATGACATACCAATGCTTGAGTCAGTCAAGGAATGGTTGAAAAGTTGTTTCTCTACGAAGGACCTTGGATAGGCTGAGTACATATTGGGAATAAAAATCCATAGAGATAGGTCTCGGAGGATGATTGGATTAAGTCAAGAAACTTGTATTGATAAAGTTCTTGCAAGGTTCAACATGGAAAACTCGAAGAGAGGATTCGTTCCCGTGTCACATGGCATATCCCTTAGAAAGAGTCAGTGCCCGACTGAGGTTGATGAGTTGAAGCGAATGAATAACATACCTTATGCCTCAGCTATAGGATCTATCATGTATGCCATAATGAGTACTCGACCAGATGTTGCACATGCCTTGAGCATGTGTAGCAGATTCCAAGCAAATCTAGGTGAAGCACACTGAACTGCAGCTAAGAGCATACTTAAGTACTTGAGAAGAACTAAAGGCATGTTCTTAGTCTATGGAGGAGAAAATAATTTGGTTGTTAAAGGTTATACTGATGAAAGCTTCCAAACCGACACAGATGATTACCGCTCTCAGTTAGGGTACATCTTTTGTCTAAATGGAGGAGCAGTGAGCTGGAAGAGTTCAAAGCAAAGCACTGTAGCAGACTCTACGACAGAATCAGTATATATAGCAGCGGTTGAAGCAGCTAAGGAAGCTGTTTGGATAAAGAAATTCTTGACAAAGCTAGGTATCGTACCTAGTGCTCTGGAAGGATTGAGTTATTATGTGATAATAATGGTGCTATTGCACAAGCGAAAGAACCAAGATCACATAACAAATCCAAACATGTAATGAGGAAGTATCACCTTATTCGCGAGATAGTTGATAGAAAGGATGTCAAGATCTGCAAAGTTCACACGGATGAGAATGTGGCTGATCCGCTTACTAAACCTCTACCTCAACCCAAGCATGAAAGTCACGCTAGGGCTACAGGCTTGAAGCAAATGTTAGAATGGCTTTAGATTGTATTATGTTTGAAGAAACTTGTTACAATGTAAAGACATGGTTTTGCTATTTTATGTTTATGAGAAATAAAGTTTTATCTTATTTAAATTTGGTTTAGTATTAAATAAAATGTCAAAAAATATTCTTGAATTCAAGGGATTTGTCAAATATGTGATTTGATGAATGAAACACCATAAGTGAACTGAATTCATAGAATATTCATGTTCCTAATCCAAGTCATTAAATTGGACATAAATGACTTATTAAAGGATTGGCATATAAGATTGATTGATAGCGCTGTTTCATGGGCTATGGGAACATAGAGATGTTTAATCAATCATATGGATATGTATATTTGATACATGATTGAACTGACCTACTTAGAAGTTTAGATAACTTCATAATTATATTAGTGGATTCCTAAGATATGAGTGGAACACTACTTAGCTTAATAATTGGTATAACTTTGATGTTGTCAAACGTCATGCCGTAAAAGGGGACTATAAAGGCAGCATTTGAGTTGTGCTAAAAGTTAAGTGGGAGTTTTGGTTGCCACAAGATTGAAAAGGTCCTCCTATATAAGATAGGATGGGTGTCTTGGCCTCTTGAAGAGTGAGGATTGAAAATGCATGGCCGTGCTATTGTAAGATGATCATTTGTTTAGCAATTCGAATTCGGATTTCAAGGAATAATTTGAAGATTAGTATGGATAACATAGAGATGTGATCATACTATCAAATTAGACACTAAGAGACTTTAGGAATCTGAATATTGCACACTCGTCTCGGACAAGTGGGAGATTGAAGGAATTATGTCCTCGACTCTAATGCAATTACTAAATATAATATGGATCGCATTATGGAGATAATAATTCATTTAATTGGGTCGTCTTTACATCTTACTAGAGAACACTATAAACTTTTGGGTTAGTAAATAATAAACTCGAAGCCCACTTAAATGGATCCTACAAGGTCACACATAATATTTGGATCAACAAAAGCGAAACCCATAGCCTATAAAGGCTATAGGGTAGTCGGCCCAAGAGGAAGATAAGAGGAGATTATTTGACCTAATTATTCCTATATAAAGGTCAGGCAATCAGAAAATAAGATACAATATCTCTCATCATTTTCTCGTGCTCTTTCTCTCTCTCAACTGACATTACTCCATAAAAGAAGAACGCTTTCTTTCTTCCTTCCAACTAGCATTGGTGGAGTGTTGACCTAAATTGGTAATTGCATTCCAACTTATCATAAATAATTATCTGGAGTTTAAATGGTCAGAGCTTTCACCCTTCAACAATGAGGTTGGAGTCTGATTCTGAGTCCAACATTTGTTGAGGATCAATATATATGGCATTTTACTTTTGGAAAAATTATGGGAAAAACATATTTTACAAGTTTATTTTTGCAAAAACAATCTTATAAAAATTTCTTGTCAATAAAAAACCACCAACTCGGTTTTTCTTATTTGTAAGAAGAAACCTTTCTTCATTTTTCGGCATTGACTTCCCTTTTTTCCGACATTTTTGCAGAAACTAAATGAAATTAAAAAAGCTCAATTCAACAACAACAAGAACTACTACCACGTTATTCTAAGGTTTTCCCCATTTAATTATTACCACAAAAAACGCTGGTGAAAATAGGGGTTGACGTCGGAAAAGCACAAGTTAACACCGGAAAATGGAAAATGTTTCTTCTTGAGAAAAAGTTGAGTTAGTGGTTTTTAATTACCAAGAAATTTTTGAAAGGTTTTTTTCGCAAAAATAAAAAATAAATTGACAAATCTTCCTTTACTTTAATTTTAGATAATATTTACAATTTCGAGTTAGAATAACTCAAGTTTTCTTATGAGTTAAAAAATAGCTTATCTTTTCTCACCTTGTAACTGTTCTAGGGCAGTAAGTATCTTATACTACCTTCGTTTTTTTATATGTACATTTGCTTTTGTGCGCGGATCAAGGAAGAAGTGGAAAAGTAAGAGAAAAGATACTTCTTGCGTAACGATATAAACGCAATAATTGGCTTGGGCACGCACGCCAAGACAAAAATTTAAGGATTAATATCTTTAAGGGATATTTCCTGAGGTACCCCCGGGTTTAGGGCTAATTCCTCGGGTACCCCCTCGTTTTCGAGCTAGCTGAGATGCCACCAGAGTCAATGTTCGCGGCTTAAATACCCTTATTACTAACACCGTTAACTTTTCTGTTAACTTTCTCAATTTTAATTCAATTTTCATTTAAAAAAACAGAAGAAAAAAAATTAAAAACCCCAAAATCCTTCCACTCTCTCCTCCCCTCCCCAAACCCACGACCCCCCCCAACCCCAACCCCAACCCAACCACCCCTGTCACCCTTCCCCCTTCCCTAAAACCGCCGCACCACCCCCTCCCTCTTCCCTGAATCCGCCACCCCACCCAAACCACCACCACCACCCCCTCCCACTCTCTCTCCCTCCCCTCCCACTGCCTAAGTAAACCCCACACCCTACCACTCTCTCCCTCCCCCACCCACCCTCTCCCCCAGAAGACACCACTGTCGTCGGCCCTTCCCTGAAACCGCCAGCCGCACCTTCCCCCCTTCCCTAAAACCGCTAGACGGTGGTTCCAAATCGAACTTTGGTGGTGGTGGTTTCGTTTGATGGTAGTCGCGATTTAGGTGATGGTGGTTTCGTTTGATAGTGGTTCGACGGCGATTCGAGGTGGGTTTGGGGTTGGGTTCGACGGCGATTCGAGGTGATTTTGGGGTTAGTGGCGGTTTGGTTCGAGCGCGATTCAAGGGTTGACAGGGGTTCGAGGGTTAATGGTGGTTGGGTTCACGGGGGCGGTGGTTTTAGGGTACGGGGAGGGTGGGCTGGGGGGGGGTGAGGGAGGGTGGGGCTGGCGGATTTCAGGGTGGGCTGGGGGTGAGGGTAGAGGAAGGCTGGGCATGGGGTGGGTGTAGGGGTGGAGGGGTTGGGCAGGGGTGAGAGAGAGTGGGAGGCGGGGGGAGATGGTGGCTGGGAGAGCGAGGGGAGGAGAGAGTGTGGTAGGGGTGGGTTTTTTTTTAGTTTTTTTCTTTTTTTCTTTGTATAAATGAAAAGTAAAGTTAATTCTAAAAACTTAACGGAAACCTAACGGCAGTTACTAGTGATGGCATTTAAGCCGCGAACATTGACTCTGGTGGCATCTCAGCTAGCTCAAAAACGAAGAGGGTACCCGAGGAATTAGCCCTAACCCCGGGGTACCTCAGGAAATATCCCTATCTTTAATTATGTATTTGTAAAAACTATAAATATTAGATCATAAAAAAATTATAAGTTGAGACGAATCCAACAAGACCCCACATGACTATATTTTTCCTTATGTATAAGTCACAAATTACGGTCAAAGTTAAAACTGTAAATAGTGTCAAAAGTACAATTATTGCATTTATTTCGTTATGGAGGAAGTAGTAAAAGTAAGGAAAAAAGTGAAAAAGGTAGAGAAGGAAAGAAAAAGTAGGAGAGAAGTGTAATAATTAGGTGGGTCAACCTTCCACTTATGGGAAAAAGTAGAAAGGTACCAAAAAAAAACACCCCAAAATGAACAAATGTGCATATTAAAAAAACAGAGGAAGTACAAAACTAATAAATGAAAAGAATCCATAAGAATTAATTTACAAGAAGCCCAATCAAATATCTGTTGACTTCTCTCCTGTTAGTTGGTACTACTAGTAGAGAAAATCCACTTTATGTTTTCTTTTTGTACCTGATAGGAACAACAAGATAACCGTGAGAGTGACCTCAATTGGAACGGGAGGTTTCAATGAGGAAAAAAGAAGTACGCTAATTAATTGAACAAAATCTAGAAAACTAGTCGTCTCCCCGGCAACGGCGCCAAAATTTGATAGGCTAAAGTCGTATCACCTAATCAAAGATAAATCATAATGTCCTCTAAAAACAATAGCCATGGGAAGTAGGTCGAGTACACATAAAGACAAAGTTTCTATGTTAATATTCAATCAAATAACTACTTCAGGTGAAATCAGATAGGAAAGACTGAACTACTAATTAAACTAGAGAGAATGAGAATTAAACTGAAGGTTTATCTATGAATTAAAGGTCTAGGGTACTAGTTCGGTCCACCATGCATAAATCAATCAAAGGGGTTCAAAGGACTAACAAAACCTAGGTCAAGAGTCGAGCAATTATAGCAAGTGTTAAGCCTTCGATCGGGTCTTAACGCTCATAATCCAACATAGGCACTAAGATCACTAAAATAATCAATATTAATAGTATGTTCTAAGCCTCTACCAATAAGCCTATGATCGAATCAAATCAGTATTCGCAAGACGCAATTCATGAAATTGGCCACTAAAACAAATCATGCATAAAGAGTAAATGACACTATATCACTCCCATCGCAGCCTAAGCAATGCTAAACAATCGAATCAAATCATAGAGTATGCATGGCTTTACTCCCTAAACCCTAGAAATAAAACTACTCAGACATAGCTAATGAAACGAAAGCAATAACAATTAGAGAGGACATAATTACTATCTATTGAAAACAATAATCAAATGTCAAAAGCAAGCAACAACGATTACCAGATCTACGCGAAAGGAAGAAACTTTATTGAAATCGAATTGAGTTTGAACCAAAGTACTTGAGAGCAAAACTAATTGTTTTAAAACTACTAATACGAGACTAAGATAAAAACTCAGATAATCCTCGAGAAAATTAGGTTAAGTATTTATACACCATGTTCAAAAGCAACTAAAAATGGAAAGTCAGCTTCTCCAAGAAACCGCCTGGCCGGGCAGGCGGCCTTCAAAATCATCAGCACATAACTCGTACGCAACGCCCGGCCAGGGGGCGGAATGCCCTGGCGGGAGGACCTCGCCCGGGTGGCCGGTCGGTATGAACTTGGCCAAATTTCTCCATGGTCTCCAAAACTGCTCACGGCCCCGGTCGGGCGGCCATGCCCGGTCGGCCGGGCGTGAGCTCTTCCTTGGCTTTCTTACGTCCTTTCTGCTCAAGAGCTCCAGAATTGCTCTTTAGGGGACTCCAAAAGTCCATATGATCTGGGTAATGCTACATAAAGGCCTCAGACGCCTAATCTGCACATATAAAGCTCAAAAACATAAAACATACCCAAACATATCAAATATCACAATAAAGAGCACTAAAAGAGTACAAAACAAGGGGCAAACGAGGCTAAAAGCCTATATAAAATGAACATATCGTCCCGCAACCATCACATCACCCTGAGCTCGTCGGGAGCCTGAGATGCCGGTCTGAATACGATTGGGGAGGAATTATGTGAGTACTACTTTCTCTCTCTCTCTTTTATTTCTTTCTAGTGTAGAGTAGATAGATTTATTGCTATGATAGGATAGTTTATTGCTTTGAGAAAAAAAAATTTTAAAAATTCTGAGCTGATTAATGCATGTTAAGCTGTATGATTGTCTCCATGTGCCCCATTGATGTTTTCAGAATGTTTTGGATTCATGATTTTTGATGGCTTGGCATTGAGGATTCATTGGTTTTGATTTGATCTCCGACTTTGTATGACCCTTGCTTGCATGATGCTTGTGACATTTGCGCTGAATGTGAAACTAAGTTGGTTAGACTGTGAGTTTTTGAGTCTATGGATGCCTATTTTCATCCAGTCTTTCCTTCTTTTGTGTGTAGTTCATCACTATAGCATTGATCTTGGCATTGGTTCTTTACTTATTGATATCTAGCATGCATGCAAATCTGAAATGATCGAGGCGTTCTTCTTGATTGTCTGAGCCATCGAGCCACAAATATAACATTATACCGACTCTGGCCCTTTTGAGCCTTTATTGCCTGTTATTATCATACCCACATTACAAGCCATATCCTTACATAATATTGTACTAAGCCTAGCTTGGGGAGCATTAGTAGTGACATTGGTCTTGTTATAGATGAGTTTTGACGATTTAGTGGTTTCTGGCTATTTAGATGAGCATTAGTATGTTTTGTGTTTTTGGGCTTTATATGTGTAGGTTAGGCGTCTGAGGCCTTTATCTAGCATTTGGGAGCATTACCCAGATCATAGAAAGGACGTAAGAAAGCCAAGGAAGAGCTCACACCCGGCCGACCGGGCATGGCCGCCCGACTGGGGCCGTGAGCAGGTTTGGAGACCATGGAGAATTTTTGGCCAAGTTCATACCGCTTGGGAGGGCGAGTTCGCCCGCCTGGCCAGGCGGTGCTTACGAGTAGGGATGACGACTAATGGACCCGACTCGGAATCAAGGATCTAAATCCGTTTTTAATAGATCTGGACACTCACATTTAGGACCCGTCGAATCCGGGTAAGATCTGGATCCTTAGTTTATAAAACGGATCTAGGCCGGATCTTACAATAATGCCCGGACCTGGATCAGCTTACCCGATTTTTTTTTAAGTTTTTTTTTTCCTCAGTCACATTTAATCACATTAAACTGACATGTCGCATATTCTCATCTAAGCTTCGCCCCTCACTCACCCTAAATGCCGATCTCTCTTCCCTGACTAACTCCACAATTGACGTCGCCGTTCTCTCTTCGCTCCACTACTAACGCCGAGATCTTGCCACCTTTGCTGCCACCGTAAGTCACTCTCTTTTATTGGTTTTCGTTTTCATTTAAGCACTCTTGTTAATGGCGTTTTCTTAATCACTTTTTGGTTGAGGTTTATCGAAGAGTTGTGCTGCTGTTGAGGTTTGTTTTTCCTGCTATTTTCTCTCTTTATTTGCCTTTATTTTCCAGATATGTTCTTATGTTGAAATAATGAATTGTAGAAATTATTAGATTCGTCACTTTAGCATTTTTGTTGGCTTTGTTTTATTATTGGTTTGTTGCTTTCATTCTCTGATTGGCTTGCTGCTTTCAAACATTTTTTCACTTTATGAGTAGGAGTATGTTTGCATTATTCGTTTACTAGGTCTATTTTTGAAGAACTCAGATTGACCGAATATGACCCCTTTTGCTAAATTGTTTGATTTCTTTTTCTAGATTATCGTAAATTTTAATGATGGAGGAACATTTGTCTTTCGAAGACAATGATGCTGATTCTAGTCACCTTAATGAAGAACCATTTGTTGAGGTTGAGAACGATACTGCCAAAAGAGAAGAACAATACTGCCAATGGAGATATATGTGAAGACGTTGTTTTATGGTTTAAAATCATTTATTATTGTAAAAAGGAAGGAAATAGGTAAGATCCGTTTAAGACCCGGATCCGTTTAAGACCCGAATTCGTATGACCCATATGGATCTGGATATGGGTCCTAATTTTCGATATCCGTTGGATTCGGGCAGGGTTCGAGTCCTAGTCTAAAAAACGGATCTGGGTCCAGGAGGATCTTACTCGGATCTGATCCATTGCCATAGAGTTGTGTGCTGATGATTTTGAAGGCCGTCCGCCGGGCGCCACCGCCCGCCCGACCGGGCGATTTCTCGGAGAAGCTGACTTTCCATTTTTAGTTGCTTTTGAACATGGTGTATAAATACTTAACCTAATTTTCTCGAGGAATATCTGAGTTTTTATCTTAGTTTCGTATTAGTAGTTTTAAAACACTTAGTTTTGCTCTCAAGTACTTTGGTTCAAACTCAATTCGATTTCAATAAAGTTTCTTCCTTTCGCGTAGATTTGGTAATCGTTCTTACTTGCTTTTGACATTTGATTATTGTTTTGATTAGATATTAATTATGTCCTCTCTAATTGTTATTGCTTTCGTTTCATTAGCCATGTCTGAGTAGTTTTATTTCTAGGTTTAGGGAGGAAAGCCATGCATACTCTATGATTTGATTAGATTGTTTAGCATTGCTTAGGTTGTGATTAGAGTGATATAGTGTGATTTACTCTTTATTCGTGATTTGTTTTAGTGGCCAATTTCATGAATTGCTTCTTGCGAATACTGATTTGATTCGATCGTAGGCTTATTGTTAGAGGCTTAGAACATACTATTAATCTTGATTATGTTAGTGATCGTACTGCCTATGTTGGATTATGAGCGTTAAGACCCGATCGAAGGCTTAACACTTGCTATAATTGCTCGACTCTTGACCTAGGTTTTATTAGTCCTGTGAACCCCTTTGATTGATTTATGCATGGTGGACCAAACTAGTACCCTAGACCTTTAATTCATAGATAAATCTTCAGTTCTCATTCTCTCTAATTTAATTAGTAGTTCAGTCTTTCCTATCTGATTTCACCTGAAGTAGTTATTTGATTGAATATTAACATAGAAACTATGTCTCCCTGTGGACTCGACTCTACTTCCCTTGACTATTGTTGTTAGAGGACGTTAGGTTTTATCTTTGATTAGGTCATACCACTTTAGCCTATCACGGGACCGCTCGCAGAACAGAGGTGGGCAGTGAGGGGAAACAGAAGTGGTGCGTTGGGCGGTTGGGTTGCGGTGGGAGAGAACATGCACAACAAATCAGGAGGAGGGTGGTGCGTGGTGGCATTGCGGTGAGAACATGGGTTTGGTGGCTATGGTGGTCTTGCGGGTGGTGTAAGGCTGCGTTTGGTGGCTGCAGCCTGGACTGAGAGGAAGGAAAAGAACAGAAAGAGGATCAGGGGAAGAAGGGAAGGGAGGAAGAAGAAGGGGAAAGGTGTGGGTTTCTTTGGGTTCCATTGCTTGCTATTTATAGCCATGTTTGTTAGGGGTGAGCTTTGCTCAGTAAATGAAGGTAGGAAGGTGTTGGCTTACTCAATAAATGTAGGTAGGAAGGAGAAAGAAGAAGAGTGGTTTTGGGGGTTCAAATATCGGATTAAAATCTGGTTTTGGATGAAGTGAAGAAATGGTGTTGAAGAGGTTGTTGGGGATGATGATGATCTGATGTTCTTTTGTTCTTTCTCTAAATTCATTTTCTTTTTTCTTTTTTTTTTTTTCCTGTTTCTTTCTTGTTTTGCTAATTTAGGTGGGCTATGGATTGTTTTATGGTGTGGGTTGGGGTTAGTATTGATCTAGTATAAACATGTAAAGACTCCACAATCAAGTTAAGAAAATAAAATATCTACATGAAATTGAATAATTAAATTAGTTAAATATAATACATTTCCATTATACGATAATTTGGTTTATTAGATAATTTGAACCTAAATGAAATCATCATTATTATTATTATTATTATAAAGTAGTTATTGAATAAAATCGAATTATCGGTAAATAAATATAAGCAGAATTGTTATTAAACATTAATACATTTTGAAAATTCGGGGTACTACAACAACTCTAGGACACTGATATGTTTTAAATAAAATACCGCTAGTGCACGACGTCTGTTGTTAGCGGAGCCTTGCAAGTACGAGCTAAGTCCATAGGGAGATAGATTCACAGTTAATGTCCAATCACAAAGCTACTTCGGACGAAAACTAGGAGGAATTAATGAGCGATCAAAACATGGATTTATCAAATATATAAAAGTCTAGGCATTTAGTTCGGTCCATCATGGTTATACCAATTAAAAGGGTTCAAAAGACTAATAATACCTAGGTCACAAGTCGAGCAATTAGAGTAAGTGTTAAGCCTATGGTCGGGTCATAATGCTTCATAATTCAACATATGCAGTACGATCGCTTAGGTCTCTTTAATTAAGACTGATATGTACGAACAATTATTACCAAATGCAATTCATAAAAGTGCGCAATAACACAAATCACAAATTAAGAAAGAATCACACTATATTGCTCTAATCACAACCTAAATACTAAATAGACATTCATCAAAACATGATCATGGTATAAATATGGCTTCCCTCCCTAAAAACCCTAGAAAGGAAATTTCCTCACTCATAACCACAGGAAGGAAAACAAATACTGTCGAAGAAGACATAATTAATAGCTATGAAAGAAGTAAAGATTAACAATACTTAAAGCAATGAATAACAATAGAAGTAGAGTTACCAGATTTACGCTGAAATAGTCCAATTTTAGTGAAAGCCGTAGAGTGTTCGACAACTAAGGCTAAAGAGAAAACTAAGTATTTAACGAAACTAAGATAAGCTAATTAAAGTGTTTTCTAATCGATAGTTACAAACTATTTATAAACAAAATTTTCAGCCCTGACTAAAAAAGGAAAAAATAGCTCTTCCGAGAAACTGCCCGATTGACCGGGCATCATCATCTGGGCTGGCGCCTTCGCCGGATCAGTCGGGCAAACTTGACTTAGACGATTCTTCAAATCTGCTCCAAAAGTGTTTTCGCGTTCGAGCGAGCCACTTTGCTCGGTTGGTCGGGCGACCATCTTTCAGGCTAATTTCTACGTCCTTCCATCCTAAGAGCTCCATAATTGCTCTCAAGATAGTCCAATGACTCTCGTGAACTGTGCATTGCTTCCAAAGGCTAGATACCTAATCTGCACAAATAAAGCTCAAGAAATACAAAACATGCCCGAATATATCAAATCTCACAATAATAAGTTCCAAAGAGCTCCAAATGAGTCAGAATAACAAGGGGAAAGGGGCCTAAAAGCCTATATGAAATGAACATATTAATCTACCAGACATACATCATATCTATAGAGACGTCGATCCTCTGATTACATACCACCTTCATGTAATTGTATCACCGTCATTCTAGCCTTTTCCTATCTTTAGTGCTGATGCATTAGTAAAAACCCGTGCGAATGGTCTCTTAACGCTCTTCTTTTTTTCATCCCTTGCCCAAAAACAAAATCACTCGCTCTTTTCAATTACTTCCTCAAAAATATGCCCTAATCATGTCTTCCCCCTCACCCATACTTCCATAGCTTCCTCTTGTCTTCACCCCCAAAGTCACACAACTACGCTTAATAGAACTGGTAATTGACACCCATTCCTGATGATGCAACCACAACTACACTTTTTTTTACTAAATCGGTTGAGTAAATTTGGTTTACCCATTCAAATTGTAAATTGAAGTTTTAATTCATATTTTCGTTCAGCATCAAATGCATTCTTAAAGACAATATCTAGTAAAATTGCTATAAGTTTACTTAATAGTGAAATCTTCATTGTTGTTCTATAAGAGATTTTTGTAATTGAAGTACTCCTAATTTTCTCTGTTTGTATTAAGTAGCTTTGATATGGTATGTTTCAATTTTGTAGTCGATATTTGAGATAAGTGATGGGATTTGATCTTAGTTTAGAATTTTTGGTTTATTCAGGCAGACGATAATAGCGAGAATTTGATTATTATAAATTTACTCCCCTCAAATCAAAAACCAAGCCTCATTAACAAAATCTCATTAACTTATTATAGCTTAATAATTCCAAATTTACACGTGTGCATTGATACATCATAGGCAATGACTACCACACAATTGCAAACTCAATTGAAGAGAGGCAACAATAATTATTGTGCATTGTTGTAGAAAAGATAGATGAAAGAGGGAGAGCTCAACGAACGACAAGAACCAAAGTGAAAAAGAAATAACGACATCTATAATTAAAAGCTATTTATGAAAATAAAATTTATATGACAGACTTGATCATGGTATTACTATTGTATATTTGTATCTATAGTTTTTTTTACTTCAAAATGGAGGAATAGTAGGTGTATTAATTTAAGGGCTTAATTTCACACTTGTAACTTACGGTGTCTAATCCCACATTTGAGTAAACTTAAAGGATTTATCATTACTTTCACATTTGTGGAAACTATAGTTGGAGATTGTCGATTGGGTTCATTAAGAAATTGTAGATTAAACCAATTGAAGTAATTTATATTAGGGCTATGCTCTTTCGGACGGGATTAATCGCAATTAAATTCAGTTCAATTCAGCTTCATTTATTTTAGAATGTTCAGTTCAGTTTAGTTCAACTCCATTAATTTAGTTTAATTCGGTACACCACACTGCAAAAATAAAGTGTGGTATAAATTACCGCATAAGTGAGACGAGCGCTTTGTCAAGTGTGAAGTCCGACATTCATTGTCTCGCTCTCGCATGGTATAATTTCCCGCCTACCTCTGAAGAATCGTTTACATATTTCCCGCTTTCCCCCAAAAATCTCATAAACCCTAAAAATGGGTCAGAAGCAGCAACACTCAATCCATTCCACTTCCGATCCTAAGAAGAAACGCCGAGTTGCAATTGCTGCCGTTGGTGAGCTTAATCGCATTTCTTTCTCTTTTTATTTTCTCTCTTTCATGATTCATTTCATACCATTTTTTGGTACTACCATTGATTTCTAACTATTCTCTCTCTATCTTCTTTTAGATGGTGGCGTTGAAGCAAATGACTGCATCCAAATCTTCATGGGTATGATTCTTTCGCTTTTTTAATCTTATAGCTCATGGTTTTACTTGTATCTTTTGAACGAGCTTTTTCAGTCAATTCTACTCTCATTCATAATGAAAATGTTGTAAGGAAACCAAGTAGAACTGAGATGTGGCAGCATTAGTGGATCAGAATTGAGTTTGAAGGTGGATATTAGTGGATGAATCAGTGCAGGTTTAGTCCTGGAACACGTTTATGCTTATGAGAAATTTAACATTTTAGAAGTACATCTTAGTGTTCTTAGGGAATAGTATATAGCCGAGAGACTCAAAATCCCTAACTGTCATTTATAGTAGGAACAAGTGAACAATCACTCTATTACAACTTCAGTTGAACTACCTAAAACATACCCGAGTTATTTACACTCTCCCCGAACCCCCCTATTTCCTCCTTGGTTCACGAATGTCATATGTATCGAAAATCCAATCATAAACCACTTTTTCAGGACAAACCAAATAATGTGTGTATTTGTTTTGTGTTGAGGAAGTTGTATTTCAATTTATTCAATAAGTTAAATAGAGGTGAGAATCAAGTGGGAGCCCAATGCAAAGTTCGTAGGGGATTTGTTTTAGTTTTCTAGGTAAAGATCCAATATTAGTTACTCTAAAGGTTTGGATCCCTTCCTGCCACAAACTTCACAATGGCTGTGTCCTCCAGGACCCAATATAAAATGTTACAAAGACTCTTATAGTGCTGGATATTACTATAAATGATATTGGCCAAACATGGCCTTAACATTCGTGTGTTGGAAACTGATGATAAAAAAAACTCCTAAAAAATAAAGTTGAAATGTGTAGAAGCAAGCTTAGGTGACTTCTTATATACGAGTTCAAGTAAAAAGCCCCCAAGTGACTTCTTATTCTTATTCTTGTTTCCATCTCTTTTCGCTTGTATCTCTTTGTTCTCTCTATCGCCTATGTCAAAAATAAGAATGGCCAAGATATCTCCTCTCAACCACCTTCTCACAGCTCCACACACCCCCCCAAGCAAGGTTCAATAGACTTCAAACAGATTCCCGCACAAAGCATAAGAGTGCCGAAGCAAGCTACTTTAGCTTTGGGTACGGCTGGACAGAGTTAGCTCTATAATATCTAGAATGAAGTGTACTTCGGTGTAGTAATGAGCACTTTAGAGTTTCGACCCCTTGTTTTATAAGGGTTGTCTCTTTGGTTAAAAGATGTTTATGCCAAGATTGACAAGGGTCTTCAAAGGAAACAAATTATATAGATATAACTGGTGTGCTGATCACTTGATTGTAGGTGTGAAAGAAAAGTTGGAGCTATCATATGAAAATTTTAGTTCGTAGTGTGCTCGTGTATAAATTAGCGAATGAAAGAATAACATGTACTAGATGCTAAGAAAAAAAGTTAGACTTTGCTCTATTAGATAAGAAGTTCTTGTTGATGTACTCTACAGTCTAGAGATCACGGTTCGAAAATACGGCTTAGGTTTCGGAAACGGGAACAACCGCTGTTACGGGATAACGGAACGGATACGTTGGTTGCGGACCGTGTTGCGGTTGTCGCGGCATGAATTTAGTTTTAGACTCTCTTTTTTGTCCTTTTGCTTCAATAATTTTTGAAGTTCTTTTCTTTCTCTTTCTGTAGTGCGGTGGTGTCTCTTCTCTTTCTTTTCTCTTGTTTTTGAGTCATTATTGGAGGTAGATCGATGAGACTGTATAAGTAAAGATAAGAAATCTCTAAATTGATTTGCAAAACACATGCAAAGTGACGTTTTGTAGCAGAAAAAAATGGGTGAACCTTTGTTGTCACGGATGATACGGCCGAAACGAGATATCGGACTTTTTAAATCCACCTTGTTGAACCGGTCACATTCGGTTCGCGGAAGTTGAAAACCTTTCCAACTCGGGTGAACCGTTCCGATACGGCCGTATTTTTGCACCATGCTACAGATGCCTCCTACTTTGGAAAGACTTGTTGGATCTAAGATGGTAATATGCACCAAAATCGAAGAATGTTGCGTTCTGTGCATATTTACAGAATTCAATTTCCAAACAAAAAATTTGTTTTCATGGGAATGAAGCACATCATGAATCTACGACAGTAATTCTCATTAATGATACTTAAGCGCCTCTGAGGCCTATGGCTCCTGCCAAACAAATGCTTGAATGTGCTGCTCATCAGAAATCATATGCTTCCAATTCAGGGACATTCCAAACCTTAAGAAGCCAATCAAAGTCTTACATGCAAAGCAACAACATTTTGTTGTGTAAGTTGCCACTTTGATATAGGCCGAGACTAGAAGAATGTGGGAAAGTCAACTCTTTGAGGGAGACCTCATAAGTGTTTGTAAAAGCAATTTTGTGTTTTCTTATGTATAGCTTTTTTTCTTTGTTGGGTTTTCATGTATGGGCTAAAATACTCCGTATGTTTCTTTGTATTTGTCCTACTTTGACCAAAAAGTTGTTGGTCAAAGTAGGACAAACAAAGAGAAACGGAGTGAGTATACCCTAAAGTGTTAAATGCTTATATGACATCACCTTAAGACTATGTTTTGGTTCATCAATGCAAATTTCAGAAAGGAAAATATGACAACACGTGCTACGACAACAATAACAACAAAGCCTTATTTCCAAAATGATTTGGAGTTAGCTCACATAAATCGTCATCTAAACCTTCGAAAAAAGAGATGGAGTCAACAATTGTGACCACACGTGTTATTTGAAGTTTATCTAGTGGTTACTATTGGTAGTTTTTTTTTGTATTAATGAATGAATCATTGCTCACTTACCCATTCTCGATTTGCTTAGAGCCTAGACTCTCTAGATTTGGGGTTCATGATTTAGAAGTTAAATATTTTGTATAAAGCATGGGTATTAATAAGAGCTAGCATGTCTTTTACCTCAACAGGTGGAATGGAGTTAGCCTCCTATTTATGGTAAGAAAATTGACCTTTTGATGACGCTAACTAGGTTTGAACTCCAATGGGCAAAAGGCCTTAAATTTTTCTTCATTTCGCCAATGAACTTGTCTAAGAACTTAGAAAGCATAACATGCAAAAGGAATAGAATGAGATTTCGACCTATCAACTTCTAGTAAATACATAAAAAAGATTTTTTTTTATTGATACAAGGAAAAGCCAAGCCTTAGGATATCCTCTACCTTAAGCTAACATACAGAATAAATATCAGTAATAAAGAGAGTCGTTAACCTTAGTAAATAGGCTTCGGAAAGGAGTTTGTCCTTCTTGCATTAACTCTTGTCAATATGTGTCACCTTTATATTTGAATGAGGAGTCATATTTTTGGGCTTTTAAAGAGTGTTGCCTTCACGCCTAATAGTTTACCAACTACATATGAGTGCTTGATTTTCTTCCTTTTGCTTCTTCATTCCAGTGCCTATCTTTGTTAGGCCCCTTACTATTCTTATTTTCCACCGCACATTCAAAAGGTGTTTTATAGCCATTATGGGGTTTCCCTTTCTGTTTTGGTAAAAAGGTTTACAAAGTAGCAGATTGCGTAAGGAGGACTGCTTGAAGAATGATTGAAAGCCTTTTGGTGATGATTTTCATTGGACAGTTGTAAAAAATGTTTTCTCTCTGACTTTGGCCCCTCTCTCTGTAAATGTAGAACTGGAAGCTTTTTATCTACGAGTTACACTTACAGAGGCATCCTAACCCGTTTCTCTGTCAGGATGTTAGGAAGAGTGTTGTCGTAGTTACACAACTTGTTTTGATCTTGGACTCTTCACGAATAGAACCAAATCCACTAGATAGTATTATGCTGAATGATATCCTCTTAAAGATTAGAGCATCAAAGGCTCTGTCCAAAAAGGGTAGCCCTCTGTTTTTGCTAGTGTGGCCACTGCTTAGTTTTGGTCATTTCCTCAGAAGTCCTGAGCATTAGTAGAACAGACATCTCAAAGTACCTCCCTTTCTCATCTAATAAGGTAGGTCTCAGAAGCATTTCTTAATAATAAGAGCAGCCTTGGCATCTCAAATCTGATCAATGCTAGAAATGTGATCTTTCCTTGATTTAGTACCTTATTGGAACAAATCAGCGTTGGAGGCTCCTCTTTTAGGCTTCTGCTGTTTTTTTTCTCGGTTTCTCTGCATTAAGGGGTACAGTATGGCTCACCCTTGGCCATCCTCTTTCTTGACCAAAAGCTCAATACATCTTCTATTGTCTGCATTATTAACATTTCGTTTTACACCATTTAAGTCATACCACCAACTTCGTATGATTACAACCTTCCTTGTCTATCTGTTCTAAAGATGTGGGCCTTTTTCTCTCACATGTTTCCTTAAACTTATCTTTCCAGTTATTTAGTTGTGTATTGGACGTAGATAAGTTGAAAGTCGTAATGCTTTACGGACAAGAAGAGCTTTATTAGTTATGTGCTCTTTCTGTCTATTATTTTTGCAGCAGGCTTCGTGACCTTGTGTTACAATATTGAATTATATTACTCTCAAACATGAGACAAAATAGAATATAGTCAGCATATCTAGCTAATGATGACGATACCTTCGATGTAATGTAAACTATTGATGTTCCAATTTCTACTGCAATTGTCACTCGAGAACATTATTCTCAACAAACAACGGGCATTGCCTGCAGTCTCTGTGAAGACATTCGATGAAATTGGATTGTATGGCTTGGATATATAGTCGGCTTTATTATCCCTCTCTGACTGAAAGTGGGTCTGATAGACCAATGAGCAGCTGGGTCACTATGAATTATTGAAGATTTGGATCTCTTAATGGTATTTCGGTAGTTGCTCATAAGCTTAACAATTTGAAAATGTGATTAGAGCATTGGATTGTCAATGTACAAATTAGTAATGTACGTTAAATTTGAGAATTCGAGATAGTTTGATATGCATTATTTACAATATTATTCAGGATTTATGACATGCTTTGGTTGGAATGGCTGTTTCCTCTGTTTTGTGAAATTACAGTTGCCAGCAAAGACGAGGCAGAAACTGGGGCTGGCTATCAAATTGATCCTATTGATCTGAATAACTTTTTTGCTGAAGATGGAAAGATATATGGGTACCTAGGTTTGAAGGTAACAATTATATTATCCTGCATTTCTTTTGTGGATTTAAGCATTTATTCCTTTTTATCAGCTGTTGTGTTTCATGCAAGTTGTCTGGTTATGGCACTTCAAAAAAATTGTTGAAATGTGATTAATTGCTTATTGACTCCTATTTTTTTGTCTGTTTAAATTTATTGTTCTGTTTGTCATCTTACTGAATTGCGTGACTGACCAGTGTGTATTTTATCTTTTATCACTTATCAACCTTAACTTCTGCCTAGTCTCACCACTTCCAAGTTCCAACATCCGCTTAAACTGGAAGATTTAAAGAAATATTCTCTATCAACACCGATTTAATAGAAAACAGGAGATGAGAGACGAATTCTATGCCGTTTCTTTTCTCAGATATCTGTTCTATCTGAAATTTAATCTGGTCAAACTGTAATTCCCTATTGGTAGTCTATTGTATTGATATGCAATGCGTTTAATCCAGCCTTAAAGCAGCTTATCTGTTTGTTTCTGGTTCTTCCGTAATGAGGACGAACAGCTCACATGAGTGAGAAAATTCCTTTGGCTTGCTTTGTGCCTTCACTACAAGGGAAGAGCTAGATATTGGATATAGTTGTATCATGTCTTGCAATGTTTGTGATTTCTACAAATTAAATGTGGCTGTATCATGTCTTGCGATGTTTGTGGTGTCTACAGATCAGATATACTTCGTAGTTATATCATTTCTTGTTTTCAAACTTATGATTTTCTTATTCGTTTTGTTCAACTTTCTTTGCAGATTATCATTTGGGTTAGCAGCATTTCATTTCATGCATATGCAGATATCACATATGAGAGCACATCTGATGTGAGTCCTTGTTTTAATTTTTTGGTTAGCGATGGCTTTGAGACTCTTTTCTTATGGAACTATATGTTTTTTCCTTTTCTCTTATATATTTTGGTTTGCTGCTACTTTATTCAGAGAGGGAAAGGTATTACAGACCTCAAAGCTGCTCTTCAGGTATTTTTAATGTCTATTGAGAACTGGGATTTCCTGTAGCTCCTTGGTTGAATATGCCAATTCTACTTTACAGGATATGTTTGCTGAAAATCTAGTTGAGAAAAAGGATGATTTTCTTCAAACTTTCTCAACCGAGAAGCATTACATTAGGTATGTCTAATCAAATGATGCTATTCTAATGTGCATAAATATGGGACTCTTTGCATGGTTATGTTCCTTCCTTTATTTGAAACCACCTCATTGTCTCAGATCAGCTGTCTCGAAAGGAGAAGTATTGCTGCAGAATAACTCTAATGGTGATGGTCATTCACACGCTGATACAACTGATGTGCAGGTTCTTTTCTTGTCCAAACTTCATTTTTTGCATGAAGGATTATGAGTTTGCTACATATGGTGCATCAGTAAGTTCTTAGCGTAATGTGTTTAAGCAAATAATCTCAATAATGGCTATCGGCTAGTATGGTCTCTTATAGCTGCTAACAAAAGCTGTTGAATAATAAGCACAGTGAATACGTAAACCGTTTTGTCAATTATCTGAATAGTCCTTGATTTACAAAAGAATTATAATTTATTTTTGCCACCTTTTGCTTTACTCGTTTCACGCATTACCACCTTATACTGTGTTTTTTGCTTTTACCACCTTAATGGAACTAAACTTGGTAAAACTCACCACCTTAACTCGGTTTCGGGTGAAAAATTGGCCTAAGTGGGGCCCACTGCCCATGTAACAGATCTTGTCACTCCCCTCCCTCCTTTTCGCACTCTCTCTCCCCGACTCCTATCTCTCTCTCTTCTACTCTCTCATTGTTTCTGACTTGAATCTATTTCAATATTCTGAAATTACTGCATCCAAACACAATTTAGTTTAGGGATTAAACTTTTTTGTGGGGATTTTAGTCTTTCTGCATCTTTTTTCACCTTCTGGATTCCCTCATCTATCTCCAGTCAAAAATCCTATGTCTTATTGTGCTGCTCCTTTGGTCCTACTGTAATACTTCCCAGTTAATAATTTACGTTTATCCCATCTCTTAGGTCATCCGCTTTGTCATGGGTGACATGTCTGCTGGTTTTCTTTACAGCCGATTAGTGCCTCTCGTTCTGCTTCTAGTCGATGGTAATTTTACCATTCTTCTGCCTCTACTTTTGACTTGACTTTGGTTTACTTTCATATGTTACTGAGTATAATCTGTTACATCTGTATGGCCAACAGGTAGCAATCCTATCGATGTGACGGATTCAAATTGGGAGATGTATGTTATTGTTCAGAAGATAGCTGATCCAGAGGGCGACCCTCAAAGCAGATTGCTTGGCTTTGCAGCCGCTTATCGTTTTTACCATTATCCTGATAGTTTGCGCCTTCGACTTAGTCAGGTTTTTCTTTTATATTCATACATCTTCAAACTGGCTAGACCAGCTCACTGCAGCCAATGCTGATTTGACATTTTTCATCATTACCCCAGATACTTGTATTGCCTCCTTACCAACAGAAAGGTTATGGACGCCACCTTCTGGAACTACTTAACCATGTTGCTATATCTGAGGGTGTCTACGACTTGACAGTTGAAGAACCAGTGGATTCCTTGCAACGTCTTCGGTATTACATTGATGTACCACGCCTGCGTGCTTGCAGCTCTGTGCAGTGTGCAGTTAATGCAGCAGCAACACATCTAAAAGAAGCTAATTTGTCAAAAAGATCGCAGGCTTCTCTGCTCCTTCCACCATTAACAGTTGTTGATGAAGTGAGGAAGAGCTTGAAAATTAACAAAAAACAATTTATTAAATGCTGGGAGATACTTATTTATCTTGCCCTTGATCCAGTTGATAAGAACACGGAGAATTACAGGATCTTCATCACAGATCAAGTGAAGACTAATGTAATTGGGAAAGAGTCAGGGACTAAAGGAAAGCGGGTCATTGACACCCCTGATGACTTTGAAGATGCATTCGTTATGTTCAAGTCTCAAGATTGTGAAGCTGGCCCTGTTGATGTAGATGAGGATCAACGGAAAGAGCAAGAACAGCAGCTGCTGCAAATAGTTGATGAAAGGATAACAGAGGTTCAATTGGTTACTCAAAAGATATCGACTAATTAAACATGAAGATTGTGTGTCCTAGGCATGTTGTGAAATCATGATGCCGGGTTCCCTGGATTTAGTGAGCCTCTTTTGGGCAGATATGTTTCTTTATCTTTTTACCGGCTCCCCCCTTTCCCTCCTTTGAGTCAGTTGTATGGTTGCAATTCATAGATATCTTCTGTTATTTGAGAGAATCTAATTGTGCATACTAACATGAGGGGCATTTTTCTTCCTGCCAGTTAAGTTGAATGAAATTCTGCGTTGCTGTAAACTTGGAAACTGCTCCTGAGGTTGGCGTTTTAGAAAGTTGAGCAAATTTTGCGCTCACGCATATCATTTAGCCCTCAGTTGCGCTTTGATGTGCTCTTGTCTGGGAATGTGCACTACCTTTTATTTCTAGTTTATATCCAACTAAAATTTATCTATTACACTAATTTTACACTCCCAAGTTAAGTAACCCACATGGACTTGTACCTTGTTTTGTTCTAATAAGGACCTGAAGAAACTACGGTGAGTGTCAGTTATCGCACATCGCCAGTATTAATAATCAGGACCCAGTATTGACTGGAAATAAAGTGGGTGAAGAAAGCAACAAAACAAAACAAAGAATTTCAGCTAATCACCGGTAATCTCCTCCGCTTTGCTTTGCTTTGTTCGCGATCTCCTCGATTCATATAGGTTTTAGGTAGTTGATTCAATCTTCTTAAAGAATTTCCATTTGCCTATTAAATTCAAGTCAATGAACTACAATGATTGAAAATTAGGCTACCTTTAGAATGATAAGTCACGTTGCCTCTGGAAAATCTCCATTCAACCGGTTTAGTTAATTTGAAACAGTGTAAGCATAACACATGACTTGAATCAAACATAAATACTATGCATGAATTCGAACCAATGAGATAAGCATCCATGGTTTTTTATATGTACTCAACAATCTCCATTCGATTGTTGAAGATCAGAAAGGGAGAGGAGGAATATACATCGAGAGAGTTGATCGGACTAAAAAAAGGAAAACCACTATATGAGATAACTCTTGAGTTTCAAATTAGTTGAAAAATGATATCAAAGTGATTGTATGATTCTCCTACAAACGTTTTGTTTAACGGAATGTTACCTTAAGAGAAAAATGGTCTAAATCGTAAAAGTTTTGAGGCCAGAAATACAAACACAACAGAAACATAGTTCTGTCATCACCTATGAAGAACAAGTCATAACAATAATAAAGCTGTTTCTTTTGGAATGATTAATGTTTGAATGATGAATCTAGTTTCACACGTTTGATCAGAAACAAACACTGAACTAAAAACACAAAATAAAATTACAAAAAAGATGACGGTAAAACGAGGGGCACCCAGAAACCCTAACCCTAAGGGAAAGCCAAAAAAAAGTCAGTCAAACTTCTTAACAAGAGCAAGATCATTAAGCATCTTCTCAATAGCTTCATCATCAAGGTCTCTACCTTTATCTTTAAGAGAAGGGACCATAGCAATGGCTTCTTCAACAGTTTCTGGGCAAAGATTACCAAGTACTGCCAGCTCGAATTCCGCTAATTGATGTCGGCTAAGAATCTCTCTTACCTGTCGCACTGCATCTGGATTATTGTAGCGGCTGAATCTCTTTACGTACTGTAATGATTTCTCGAATACTTGAGGCATCTGATTTAATGGATCTTCTGAAACTTGTTGAAGTTGCTCTAATCTGTGTTCAAGAATCATCGCTACTTCTCCGTTCATTAAACACTTTGCCTTCACAAAATCTTCTCCTAGTTTCAACTCTGCTGCGTTGTCTTCCTCTTCTCCTGACATCTTCTTTCTTTCGCCTAAGAGGGTTTCTGTTTCTTGCTTTCTCCTCGATTGATTTCGTGATTGTTGATCCTCTTGGCCTCTTTGCTGTATTTATAAGAAACACAAAACCTATTTCTAATTTTTACTTCCTCCAATTTTTTTTGGTTGTACCCAAGGATATTGACTAGTTTGAACGCCTATATTTATAATTATGTATACGTAAAAATTATAAAAAATAGTATTATATATATTACATATTGAGACGAATGTAATAAGACCCCACTTGATTATATTTTAACTAAATCATAAAAAATAGAGGAGGTCAAAGTGAAGAATATAAATAATGTCAAAAGTCGGTATGGTACAACTAAAAAAAAAGATGTGGTATGTAGCTAAAATTGAAAACAACTACTTCATAGAGGAAAATTCTATATGGTAGCCTCCAAGTTTCAACTTTTTAATACTATGGCAGGACAAAAACAATACTATACAAGGTGACTCTAAGTTTTAAAAAGTTACACATAGTTAATCACAATTCCGGCACGTCAACCACACTCCATTGTTGCCGACTTGATTTCAGGCGACCCAAGCAAATTTTCCGGCAACTTGATTTCCACAAACTCCATCATCGGCCTTTAATTTTTTAAAATTTTATACCAAGTTATTCTAGGTTTGTGGTGGTGGGTTATTGGCAAGGGAGGGGGTGGTCTGAGGATGGTGGTCGGAAGAAGGTCTTTCTAGGTTTGGGCTTTTGGGTTTCACGATCTGGGTTGTGCGCAGGGGTGGGGGTGGTGTGAGGACGGTGGTCACCGAGGAGGGTGGTGGGAGGAAGGAAGTTCTGGGTTTCGGGTTCTAGGGAGGGGATGGTGGGAGGAGGATGGCGGGGTGAGGAGGGTGGTGGGAGGAAGTAGAACTGCTATTCTAGGTTTGAGATTTTTTTTCCTTTTTATTTATTTATTACAACCCATTCCATTTCTTAGTGAACTAAACAATAAAATGGGATATAATAAGGGGGTTGTTATTCGCCGCCCTAATTTATACACACGCCGCCCTAATAATGACCTAATTAACCCTAATGAATTAAACTTAATATTATTTACTCACTCTCCCTCACCATTAAGTGTAACTCACACTCTCCCTCGCAATTAAAATTACTCCGATCTTGAACAATCCACTGTCGCTATATTATCGGAAAAAAGCCGGAGATCCAATTCCTTCGACGGTAAATTTTTTATAAAAAATGCGATAAAACATAATTCGTGTAGAAAACACGAATGGACCATGGTTGATTCGTGTTCTCTACACGACCTGGCCATGGTGACAACGTGTAGAAAACACGTACCGACCATGACCATGGTCGGTACGTGTTTTCTACACGAATCGACCATGGTAGATACGTGCTTACTACACGTTCTGACCATGGTCAATCCGTGTAGAAAACACGTGCTAGCCAGGGTCATGACGTGTTTTCTACACGTTTATTTATATTTAATTATTTATTTAGTTTATAATTAATGTCTATAATTATTTTTCACATGTTTTATCATATTTAGGTTAGTTATTTGATTTTTAAATTCCATTATATTATGTTATAATTATTTATATATATTTACTTATATAGTGTTATATTTAATTAAAAAATGACATATATAATTCTATTAAAATTATTTTCACATATTTGACCATTATATTATGTTATATTTATTTAAATATGATGATGTTGTATTTGTAGGTTATTAGAAAAGATTATGGAGGAGATGGTAAAGATTACAGTTCTCATTCCATGACTTCACTGACATGGGAGTGTTATAAAGATGGCTTATTGCGGGCTAATAGCAGTTGCCGGATCATCACTAGATTATGGAGGAGATGGTAAAGATCGGGTCTGTAATCATCACTAGGTAAAGGGATAGGGCTCGGAATACATTGGACGTATCTGAGCTGCCGGATGACACAATCAGCCATGTAAGGCTCAATAACATCATGGTACCGGATAAACCCTGTGAATAGAGTCCTAGGCACAATAGCAGCTGGATCGGGTCCATATGGACACCCCTGAATCCAAAAACAAGTAAATAACAATTAGTACAAATATATATATATATATATATATATATATATATACATAATGTAACTTAAAAGGTTAACATTTACCTGCTCAGGTGCCATTGTATCGATCCTTCGTCGAAAAGTCGCTAATCTCTCTTCTCCCTTCGAATACAGCTGTGAATAGCAACACATCAATCGAGGTGATCCAGCTGGCACAGAAAGACGCTCACGTGAAGGTCGAAATGCAGGGAAGTACTCATATATCCACGCCTGCAACAATGAGAAACATCCCCCGACCTGCGCACATGAAGCGCGTGACGCCGCCCCTAACTGACGATACAACCAAGCCAGTGCTGCTGATCCCCATGAATAATCGGACACCTGTCTAAGATCCCTAAGCTCCGATATCACATATGGTCTTACCTTACTAACACTCTTATCAACGAAAAGAGTGGAACCTAGCATCGCTGTAAGAAATCCACAAGCCTCAATACTAGGCCTTCTGTCAGCCGGAGGTTTACAACTCTTTATGATGCTATCCACAGTAGGAGCAGCCCCCTTCCACGGTATCTTCGTGGAACTAACCTGAAGAAGCTCGGCGAAATCAGTGGTGTATGACTGTGGCTCAGAGGGACCCGTAATCATGTTCCCGTCAATGGGAATGTGTAAGATTTGTTGAACATCGTGAAGCATGATAGTCATTTCCCCAAGGAAAATGAAAATTGTTCGTGTCAGGCTGCCACCTTTCCACGAATGCAGTAATGAGTGGATGATCAAGATGACTAAACATAATGCTAGGATGATGTGACAAACCCGTGTCATCGACTTTCTGCCGCACAATCGGCCCCATCGCATCCCTCCACTTCACAAGTTTCTTACACGCCCCCATAAGGTTGTGACACGTCAACAAACCGCGGTCCTCCCCCTCCCAAATGAATCGGGCAACATGCCCTCCGTAACTCGGGTAGACTGAGCCATTGTAGGGACCACCTGACTGAGGTGTCCTAACTATCCAAGAATCATCTCTCTGACGCCTCCTTTTCCCCCTCCCAACTGAAGTAGCATCGGAGCCTACAAACCTCTCGCTACTACCTCTCCTCATAGTGCAAACCTCCCATGAACCCTCATCGTCCTCATCATCAAAGTTCTCATCATAATTACCACCCAACGGTCCCCGACCTTGAGGTTCCAAATCCTCGGGTTCCCGATCCTTAACTTCCTGATCCTGAGGTGACTGAATGGTGATGCCCCCTTAGAATGTCGTGCAGACATGGTAACACCTCGAGAATGAGGGTGACGAAGTCCAGAGTCACCATAACTAGGCAATGATTTGCCCCCAGTTGTAGGGCGTTATTCAGTTAATTGAATACAAATCAGCATTTCAATATTAAACGAAATTAAGCTGGCTATAATATGTCTTTTATAATATAAAATGAAAATAACCTATATCATCAATATACACTTTGCATTCACAAACAAAATCAGATATTATTGGCATACAAAAACAATATTATAATAAAACAAAATTATAGACTAAAAGGAATCGAAATAAATTATTTTAAAAAAATAGAAAAACATGTGAAAATGAATACTAATATGAATATACTTCAAAAACAATATTATACAACAAAATTATAAAATTAAAACGAAACAATTTTTTTTAAAAAAATAATTTACATAATCATGTGAAAATTAAAACTAAAATGAACATATGATGCACGCATTTTATTCACACAAAATAATAAAAATTTCCATACAAATAAAAAAAATTAAAAAAAAAACGTGTGGAAAACACGTCTGCACCGTGGCACAAACGTGTTTTCCACACGTTTGCACCATGGCACAGACGTGTTTTCCACACGTGTGCACCATGGCACAGACGTGTTTTCCACACGTGTGCACCATGGCACAGACGTGTTTTCCACACTTTTGAGTGTCGAATTTTTACAAAAAAAAATAAAATTTACCTCGTCGCCGCCGCCGGAAGTGTCGGCGGGTTCTTTTCCTTCCCTTCTGTTCATTTCCTCAATAGGTGATGTTAATGGTGGTGATGGGAAGCTAATTCATCTCCGGCGCTAACGTCATCTCCGGCGCACAAAGACAGTGCACAGAAAAAGAAAATAGAAAAAAAAACAGAAGAGCGAAACGGAGAAAGAGCATAGAGACATGAATGACAGAACATATGATGAACAGAGCATACACTTGGGCTTAAAAGAACAAACAAATAAACTTAACAATAAATAATAAACGAATGTATTTTTAAAACCAAAAATCTTATTTAAAGAAGAAATAATTAAAATGTTAAAGATATTATGATTAATGCAATAAAAAAGCAACTTATAAAAAAAATATGAAAATAGCAAAAAAAAAAAAATTATAAAATGTGCAAATATTGAAAGAGCATAATGTATTAAATACAAGAACATAAAAGAGAGATTGACAACTTTGTTTTGAAAAGAGCATGTAATTATTACCAAAAGAACATTGGACAGTTTTTAGGAAAGGACTGTTATGTTTTAATTCACTTCATATAAAAAGACATTTTACTCATCTTTTTTACCATTTTACCATTTTTTCATCAAAGGAGAGAGAGTAAAACTTCAAAACTACTCACTCCATAACCATTTTCATCACAAAAACCGCTAAATTACTTCACAAACCATAATTCAAAGATCAAACACACCAAACAATCATCAGACATTTCATCATGAGGACCAAAAATTTGGCAAAACATTTGTCAAATGAAGAAGACATGCATCTGGATACAATAAAGACGACACCATGAAAACCTAGGTATTTTTTTTTCAAATCAACAAATGAAAATTTCATATATCAATGTCATTGAAGTTGCATCACACACTTAAACTTACTGATTTTATGCTTGCATTTTGCAGTAAACCTTCAAATCAAAAGCAAAAGGAGGCACCAACTCCGGAAGTGCAACAGAGACACAAACCAGTAAAAAGGTAACTTCATTTCTTCAATGTCTCCTTTGTAGATCAGAATCATGGCTGAAATTTCACAAAATAAGGTATGGAATTGCCAAATCGGGAAGAAATTAGTTAGGGTTCTGGAGAGAGAAATGAAAAAAGAGGGAAATGGAAGTGAGAGGGAAAATTAAAATCAGAGATCATAATGTTTGGCTTTTATAGAAAATGACAAGTAGAGCAATAAATTGCTTAAAAGTACTACTACTATTTTAAAAGTAATGGTGGACCAGATGCATTTGAAAACTGTGAAAAATGTATAAACAAAACAAGGATCACAGATCTCACTGTTCCTCTATGCACCTTGTTTAACAAATATGCTCCATGAAACACAACATGATGCTCTATGAATTTCCAACAAATGTTTCATAAAATTTTTCTACTTGTTCTTGAGTATACTAGACAATACAAAATGTTACACTCAACAGAAAACATGTAAAATTCAACTTTCAAATAAAATCTTGAAAATGACTACTTATCTAAAACTTTTGTATATAGTTATTATTCCATTAAACATGATAATTTAGTAATTGTTCTCTTAGATTGAGTTATGTGTTATGTGATATATAAATATGGATCCATTAGTAAATGAAATGAAAACATGAAAACCATGGTACTTTTGTCTTATCAAATGGATGCAAATTTGAGTAAGTATGTGGAGTGAATGAATGTTATGGCTAATGGAAATGGGGAACTTGAAACTTAATTAGTTGTTTGTAAATAACTAACAAACATATTCAATAAAGAAGAGTAAGTTGCAAAAAAAAGCTTGTCTTTGATATGACTGTATATGTTCTCCTACTAAACAGATTAATTTATGCTAAGGATTAAAATATGTTATGCAAATCAAATGACATATATGTTGTTTTGACAGTTCAACCCATGTTCTTTCCCTTCAATGTTATTTGAAATAAAAGGCTTGTTATATTCAAAACTGTTAAAATGTTCTTTTAATGTGCATAATATGTTCTGTAATTTTCAGATCGAAGTTCTTTCTAAGAACACCAAATGTTATGACAACAGAACTGATCTCAGGAAAATGAATATGAACTTTTGATGAATGATATTTATATCACTCTAAACCTCTTATTTTCCTTTGATTTGAATCATTTTTCTCCATTATCTTACAATTTATAGTTTCACTTTGCTCATTTCATGTTTTGTTAGTGATTGTAGCTATTTTGTAGATTTTTAGTCTTTTCGCTCATTTTCTATGACCTTTTTATGCCATTTCATTCGTGATGTATGTAGGTACTATCAAAGTAAGCTTTTGATTTACCTACAAAAGCCCAAGAATGCATATATAAGGTTTAGAGCATGAGTAATGAAGAAAGAAAGGCAAAAGGAGGTTAAGGAAGCAAAATCCACCAAGTTTCCTTCATGTTTTGCACAATAGTTGACTTCAAAAGCTCATATCTCACAAACTAAACATCATTTGGTAGTGATTCAAGTTGGAGATTGAAGTTCGTCTCAATAGCTTTCCAACAAGAGTTCATACGCTTGATTCCGACAAGAAACGAAGGAGTTATGACCTTTACAAGTTCAACTGTCCTGTGCAGACAGATAGGGTGGATCGCCCGATCCACCTATGGATCGCCCGAAGCCTCGCCCGATCACGACTGTGGTTTTTCCCCAGAGTTCCTGCCTCATGGTGATCGGGCGATCATCATTATGGATCGCCCGATCAATGCGGGTTTGCGGGATTGCTTATTTTTATTTCTTTTTACCTTTTTGCCCTTAGTTGGGGGTTGTATAAATACTCTTTTTACCTAAACTTGGAGGGGAATTCTGATTTTCAAACTTAGAACCTTGAAGACCCTAGTTTTAGGGAGGGTTAGCCTCCATAGCTTAGTTTAGAGAGAAAAGTGAGAAAACTCAAAGAGAGATTGAAGATGGGAGATTCAAGGGTGACAACTTGTATTCAAAGATTCAACAATCTATCAATGAGCATTTCTTACTCTATCTATCTTCTTTTATTGCTTTATTTTAATTGTTTTTCTTAGATTGACTATTCATGCTTAGTTTAATTATTTATGGTCTATTTTGTTTAGTTTAATGTTAGATTAATATTTAGTATCATGATATTAGTTGTTAATTTCACTAAAGCTCTTATTTTTGTGTTTATGGAGTAGTTTGTTGGGTAGGGTTTGGGTGAAAACCCAACTATGGTTGATTTTGGGTGTTTGAATATGAAACTAGGAGTTTGATTAGGCTTCTTAATTGATTAATGGCATGATTACTATTTTGCTTGCATTCTAGTTGGCCACTTGGATGTTTGTTTTATTGATGCCTTAATCAAATCGAGAAAGGAGATTAAGGTTGACATTTATGCTATTATCTTGCAGAATTACTGATGAGAGTGAGATTTGAGTGAGGGTTTTATGGATTGAAATTGTGATTATCCCTTGGTTACATGTTTGAGACCATGATAGTGGCTTAATTATGTGATCTAGGTAGTTTTATGCACCATTGAGAGAGGGCTTAGAGCTAGTTAAGAGTCAATAATCTCAATTAGTTGCTTGGTTTCTTTCCTCCATGTTTCACCCATCAAATTCCCTAAATCATGATTGGTTGGTGTTGTATCCCTTTCCCTAATCCTATTTTATCTTTGTTACTTAGTTTAGTTTGATAGATTTTAGTTGGTAGTTGACACCTTTCGATTCCTTTTCGGCCTAGATTATCGTTAAATTAACACATATCAATGTTCCTTAGTCCTTGTGGAAGAATGACCCTTACTTACCATTTTACTTAGTTTAGTGGTCTAGTTAGGTATTAGTTTGATTTTAGGGGGATTAGTAACGACCTAATTTTCCCTATATCAACTTTTCATTAAGTTTTGTGATCAATGTATTTCTTTTATAATAAACAAGTATGTTTATGCCCTTCCAAAATGCTTAACTTTGAGCTTAGCCTACAACATAATATGTTCTTTCAAAATTTATATACATTTCCTGTGATGTGAATGCATGTGCTCTTCAAACAAACAAGCAAATGTTCTATTAAGAATGGATTGAAAGATACACATTAAACGCCTTAATGTTCTGCCACTTATGGACATATTATTTAACTTTGATGCTCTTTCAAATATATCACTACTCATACTCACATGTGTTGACATGTTAAATTGAACACCTTCCACAAATAATGTTCTTTCAGATAACATAATATGCTCTTTGGAAATGAATCATATCTTACAAAAAATTGCATTAAATTCACACTTATAGGCGTAGATACAAGACTGTTGCTAAAAAAGGAAAGACCGAATCCAATGAACCTGAAGAATCTAGCGGTGCAAGTGAAGAGGAATCTGATGATCAAAGTGATACGGAAACCGAAGAGAAAAAACCAGCCACAAGGAAGCGTAAGGCAAAATAAAGTACAAAACAGCAACCAAAACAGAGAAAAAAGACTGAAACTGACATTCAAGTTAGGCGAGAAGAACACGTAGATGAGAAACCTCAATTGGATACACTACATCCAGTACTGGAAGAGAAACCAAGCACTAAAATCGGGTGGGATTCTCTGCTGACAAGAGTTCCAATCAACAACTTCATCATATTGGCAAAGGCCATAAATCAAGACATCACAAAAATGCAAGCTGTCATAGACATAGGTTTCGGCACTGTTTAAGACATAGAGAATGTCAATCGTCATGACAGCAAGTTTGCAGATAAGATAGTAAAGGCTTTTGATCATAAAAGCTTGACCATTTCAGTGAAGAATGGCAAAATTGACATCGATGAGAAAAATATCCACCTTGTGTTTGGTCTACCATATGGAGGACAAACTGTTTACTACAAGAAAGAAGAAGAAGACGAGTGTGAAGAATCTGGACAGGCGTCTTATGATGAATGGAAAAGTTTTGAAAAAAAATGGAAGAAGAAACATTTGAAAAACAAGTTAAACAACAAGGCTATTTGCGAAGACCTGGAAGTGAGAAAGTTTGACGACTATTGGATTTGGGATTTCTTATTGCTTATATCAACATCAAATAAGCAACTAAAATTTAGTTTCATGAGGTCTTGCATCGATACTACAAAGATATGGTGTTCCTTTACGTTGAAATATTTGGAGGACAGTATAGAATACTGGAAGGAAAAACATGGAAGATACTTTTATGGACCATACAACTTGCTGATGGTAAGAAATCATCTATCAAAGCAAAACATTTATGCAATCATGCTCTGTACAAATACATAATATGCTCTTTGAATATGTAAATAATGTTCTTCTATTTTGCAGATTCTGTACTTTGACAGAACAAGAGTGGGCTCAATGAGTCAAAAGAGGGAGATACCTCTAGTAAGCACATGGAGGTCCAAACAGCTGAATCAAAGATTAAAGCTGGAAAAAAATGAGTTCGGACAAGGAAAGGCAATACCCCCCATTGAATTCAAACATTTGAAGAATGTTGCTCCTTAATGGGACATTCTCATAGAAGAAGAAAAAAGCAAAAAATGAGCCTCCAAGACTAAAGGAAAAAGAAACAGTCCTACCAACAACAACTAGGACACAAAACCAACGGCAATCACAAGAGGGCAAAGAAGAAAATGAGATGCATCCACAACTCTATGTAAGCAATAATTGCACAGACTTAAACCTTGATTATTTTCTTACAAATATACTGGTGATGTATCAAATAAACTAGACTAACTCTTCAAACTTGTGTTGTACTTGAAAATTTTCATAAATAATGTGTTGGTCCTATAGAACTTCTAAGTTTACTACAAGAGGGGGGGTGAATTATAGTAAAGACTATTGGGGACTATTTTTGCGGAATTAACAAGTTAAAATGAAATAAAGAGAAGTTAAAACAACGAACACTAGAACTGCTTTTAGAAAAGATCTTATTCCTATTTTCTCTGGGAATAAATCTTGCCCTTTTATTTATAATAGTAACTTACACCCTATTATAAACAGCAACTCACTCTGTTCCTCTAGGAACTGGTTCCCAGTCACCTTGTTCCCCCTGAACACGTGACTTCCTCTCTTGACTTCACTCGAAGTCTTCTCTTTCTCTTTCTTCTCTTTCTCTCTTGAATGTAGAAATTTTCTCACAAAATTTCACTCACCCCAACTCAGATTAATGGAATACAATGAATTGTTGAAGAGAATAAAACTGAAATAACTTTCTAAAAGATTTACACAATTATCGTAGAAAGTCTTAAGAACTAAAATTGAGTTCTTCTTAATTTATATAGCTGTGATAAATCTTCAACGATCTTCTTCAGCTTCTTTGTAGTGGACGCAAGTTTTTAGGCATTATCTTCCACCTTCATAGCCGTTATGGACCATGTTAAGGCCACGTTCCATGATCCTGTGTTTGCACGGTTTGAATGAGTCTTTGAGTCTTCCACGATCTTCTCAGCAGCTCTTGACTTGGTCTTTGGCAGTTTAGGGTATACGTTTGATGTGCGGTTAGCTGAGATCATGGCTCCTAGAATCTAGGACCTCAACCCATCAATTCAGCCACGCATCATCGCAATCTCTTCAACGTTTATTTTCCTGTAAACCATTAACAAACTCAACTAATATTATGGAATCCAATATTCCATAATATTAGAATATTAATTCTACACAAAATAACTAAATATTCTATTTTCCTAAACAACTTAATTTTGGTTATTATAAAACCAATTCTCCATAAGTTTATTTTAGGCAAAATAAAATAAATAATAAAATAAAACTATATAAATAATTCCATGAAGAAAAACTAATTAAAAACTAAGGTAAAAACTATTCATTTGTCATCATCAAAATAACGAGTACAACATAATGAGATGTTCTAGTAACAATACCTTCATGCTCTTTTAATTATAAATAACTGACTTGTATAAAATATAGAATAAAATATGTCCCATTTGACTAAACCTAATGTTCTATATTGTCTTTGGAATACAGTTTGTATTGTTGTTCTTTTTTACTTCAGTTAATGCTCTAGCAAAAGAAGAAATAACAGTTTTCTTTTTGTTATAGTTAATTGACTCATGCTGTACTAGAAAATTTTCATAAATAATGAGATGTTCTAGTAACAATATCTTCATGCTCTTTTAATTATAGACATTTTACTTGTATAAAATGAAGAATAGAATATGTCCCATTTGATTAAACCTAATGTTCTATATTTTCTTTGTAATGTTGCTCTTTTTTACTTCAGTTAATGCTCTAACAAAAGAAGAAATCACAGTTTTTCTTTTGTTATAGTTAATTGAATTATGTTGTACTAGAATTTTTTCATAAATAATGAGATGTTCTAGTAACAATACCTTCATGCTCTTTTAATTATAGATAATTGACTTGTATAAAATGAAGAATAGAATATGTCCCATTTGACTAAACCTAATGTTCTATATTGTCTTTGGAATATAGTTTTCATCATAATGAAAAAATTAACAATAAGAAAATAATAAGTTTTTTGTAACTTTGCTTAATGCTCTTCCAATAATTGTTTAATGTACAATGAATCTATGTTTCAAAATCACAAAGGAGTTCCTCGATGCACTGTCTTCAGCTTGCACTAAGCTATCAGATTCCCTTATCTTATTTGAAGATTTAATGCACAAAGCAGAGGAGTTATTTGAAGGACAAGAAGTGGTTAAGTCCACAATTGTGAAACTTGTTCGTTCAATAATCTTCAACAAGAAGGGAAACGAGAGTGAGGAAATTACACAGAAAAAACAGAAGGAGAGCAAGATGCACAAGAAAAGGAACATCAAGAAACAGAAGCAGAAGTTCAGAAAAAAGAAGGTGAAGTAGGAGCTAGTTCAAGTCAGAAGGCAGATCAGACGGACCGTAATATCCTAAGCCAAGGCAATGAGTTCATGTCAAGCGAGGATTTCTTGAGATTGTATAAAATTGCAGAAGATGCTGCAATAAAATATTTCAAAGAGAAAGAGGGAAGAAAAGGAAAAACCGGTTCGAAGAAGGAGGACACCGCTGATTTTGGGGACCCCTACTTTCAAATTGATCAATAGCGAAAGCCCGCCAATTCCAAATGAGACCAAGTCCCCTGCACCACAATGCACCCCTAGCTTGGATGAGATTAGTTTCATCCCATTGCTACAGAAAAAAGATAAAGGAAAAGCAAAAATGTATGAAGAGGATGAAACAAGAACAACTATTGAGAACGTGCTCGATGACTTAGAAAAGGAACAGAACTGGGTTGATACCCAAGAGCAGCTCGACCTGATGGAAGAAATTGAGCGTTCTAAGATAGAGATTAGGCAGCCTTCGACTGCAGCTACGTATTCTCGAGCTGTCCCACCTCCGATTATGTCACCAGAAACAGAACCCTTGGGATCAAACGATATATTTGAAGTGGACCGACCATCATACACAATGGACGACATTTTCAAGGATGATCCAATTATGGATCAGGATCCTAAAATTGGTAAAATTCCAGTAGCAGATATAAAACTTCACTACATCAAGCAAGCTTATACCGAAATGAATGCTAACAATAATATTTTTGAAGGTGAAAAAGGTCAATCTTCAACAGATGAAATGAATGAAAGGTAAAATCTTTCAAATATAAAAACATGATGCATATTGTTTGATATCTATAAATATGTCTTTTATAATATGTCCTTTCACTGATCATGAAATGTTCTTTGTAAAATTAAATAATGATCTGTGAAGGGTTGGGAGTCCAGAGCAGCAAGGAGCAAATGAAGGCCAACAAGAGTTGGATAGCAATAAACAAAAGAATAAAGATGATAAAGGGTATAATCTGTTCTTTGATTTTTAATTAGTGTTGTATATGGACAACTTAAATGTTTTCTTCAAAAAAGTAAAAGTTCATCATGATTTATAGTATTTTATAAAAAGTAATCTATTGAATATCAAATTTATTTAAATTACAGTGAGGAACATCATGAGGAGGATCAAAAAAGGGATGAACAAAATGAAGGAACTGAAGAAAAAGCTCCTACAGAGGAGAAAGACAATAAAGAGTAAGATGTTCTTTTAAAATACATAAAATATTCATCAAATGCTATAATAGTGATCTTTTAAATTTACAGTAAAATGAATGATTAAATGCATACTTTGTTCTTAATTATAGAGGATTTGATACAAGGGACCCCCTTTCCAATTCCGAATTGAAAAATAAGAATGGTGAAGATCACATTCTATATGAAGAGAAAAAGAATGATTTGGAGTAAGCTATTGTCTATTTATTTGCATAGGTTCAATATGTTCTTGTAATGCTTACTAAATGCTCTGTTAATTCTCTATTAATGTTCTTTTTATTGATCTCCATTATAGAGTTATGGATACAACTACAGATCAGTCCAATCCTGATATTGGATCAAAACCTGATGAACAGCATATTATAGCTGAAACAACAAATATGGAATTCAGGTATGTCCTTTTTTATTAATTATAGCAGCTTAAATATTAAAAATATCATGTTCTTGTAGAAAATGATCTTTTAAAAAAACTTCATAAAATTCTTACAAGATCTAATATCTAATGTTTTTCAATATAGTGTTCCGGATACAATTGCACTTCTTTCCAATACTGAAGTTGGATCTACAACAATAGAGATTCCATCTCCAATGGATATAGAGTAAGTCCTTTCTTTCTCTGTTGTTATAAATTAGAAATTACCTAAGTAATGTTATTTTATGTTCTAATTATGGTATAATTTATAGAACTGTTGGCACAACTGAAGTAGATACCATTTCCTCACAAAAAGCGGCAACATCAATGAATGTTGAGTAAGTTCCTTTATTGTAATGATTAAAAATAAGAAAAAGGTTGAAGTATTAAAGAAGTTAATTTTATGTTCTTCTTTTCAGGAATGTTGAAATGGTAGATGCTGAAGAAAAAGAATCAGAGAAAAAACTACTGGAGAGGTGATTGGTTCTTTTTTTGTATATAATATGTTCTCTTAAACTGAGCTCTATGTTCTGTAAGTTTATCTAATATGTCCTCTTTAAATTCCTTTGTGTAAAAATGAAATGTAGCAGTGATGAAACAAGTGAAGGTACAAAAACTGAAGAAAAGCAAAAGGACACATGTAAGACAGCTGCTTGCATCACAGAGAAGAAAGATGATGATGACGAGAAGAAAGATGATGATTCCAACCATGAGAAAGAGGGTACAACTCTGAAGAACGACAACAAAGAGGCCGTTGTTGCTCACTCAAAGTGTGAAGATTGACAGAAGGCCAGTGGAAAGAACCTTGGGTAAAAACTAACATGTTGTACTGAGAAAAATAAAAAAAATGTTATTTTAGTAGAATCTAAAATGTTGTACTTTTGTATTATGTCCTAAATTATTTTGTCATAAACAAACATATGTTAAATCTATAATACAACATTCTTTTGTCTAGTAGCTCAATCTGCTATTTTTTTGAAAATTATATATTTAATATATGTACAAACAGTGGAACTACACAAATGGAAGCGGATGCTACAACAGATCTTGGCTTCAAGATTCAGCAAGCAGACATCACACTAAAACAGGACAATACAAATGAGGAAAAGTAAGATAAAGCTACAAGTTTGTGAAAATTATAATATGTTCTTTTAAAAGATACAACATGATCGTTTTCCAATCATTAAATGCTCTATAAAACTATAGTAATTGTTCTTTCAAAATATGATTGTTTTCAACTGGCAGAATGCTCCATATTATTTTCGCAGAAGAAAATGATCTTTTAAAAAAATTACATGTTACTCCAGTTACAGCATTTTGTTCCATGTAATATGATATTGCAAAAAAACAAACATATCTTATAAATATTTTATAGGGATCTTGCTACCAGGAATCTTCAAATGCTTTGTGACACTGTTATTCACGATGTTCATAATGAGGAGAGCTTAAAAGACCCCAAGGATGCAAGAGAACAAAATGACAATGAAACGTAAGAAACTAAACTTTATTATTTTCATATTAAGTTATTCCTTTTGAGTTGGACATTTTTTTACTATTTGTGTTGAAGATTTTGCAGATACATCTTACAAACTACAGAAGAGTACAAAAGGAGAGAAAGGCCTGTCCGAATACCCAAAAGCTTGCCAAATGCATTCAAGTCACCATTCATGTCAAAATACAATGACTTGTTCAAAAACTTAACAGAGGATACGAAGGCACTGGCTGATTATGCATTAAACAGTAAAATGAATGATGAGTAAGTTCAAATTCAATTATTCATATTGATGTTGTTTTAAAAATGCACAAGTATTAATCCTCAAACTCTATTTCAATGAATATAGTGAGATACTTTATGATGGAGAAGATCAAATACTAACCAGACAGGAAATGTTGAGATTTGAAGACAATGCAACCACAGAGAACAATGTTGTTGATGTCTGGTCAAGAATTCTCAACTTCAGAAACACAAAAAGGGACAAGCGGAATTCGGCCAACAATTTTTTTTCTCCACCATACCTTATGTAAGATATCTAACTAGTAAATCACATATGTTTTATTATAAAAATAAACATAACTAACTTTAAACGATTTGCAGCTACACACTACAGAATAATATGCATCTTACTCAAACAGTGTTAACGACATATTGAACAAGGTCACCAAAATCATGGACAAGGAAATGAAAAAATGGAAGAACTACGACATGGTTAGTACATTTACATACAGTCTGTGTTATGTTGTACAACTGATGGTGTTCTTTCAAACATAATAAAATGTTCCTTTCAATAAGATAATGTGCTCTTCAAAAAATAATAACATGTTCTTCAAAAATAATTATTATATGCAGGCAGTTATATATAAATGTTTCTTTCAACTCATTATGTTCTTGCAGTTTTTGATATATTTTCTTTTATAATTTCCTAAATACTAATAAGAATTTGATCTTTCAACAAATAAAAACAGATATTTGTACCAATGTCACATCCATCTCATTACTACGTACTAATCTGCAACCTCAAGAGACAAGTTATGGAAATCATCCAAAACAAGTCACTCAAATCAACACCGAAGGTCACAATATATCAAGACAAACCTTTCCTCATGGTATGTTCACTTTAAACTAGTAATTATATATTTGTATTTTAAAAACATAAATCTTCCAAAAAATGATACTAAAATCCAATTTCAATTTCAGAGACAAGCAGTGACTCATGTCTTGAAATCTAGAAAGAACAAGAAAGCACAAGACATCGAAATGTGCACATTAGAAGTCCCAACCTTAGGATGGCAAACTCATAATGACAAAAGAGATTGTGGCATATACATGATGAAGCATATGGAAGAGTACACGGGACAAGATACCTAGATGATGTAAGCTCTATTAATTTTCCTTGTTCAAAGATATTTCTAATTGTTCTTGTAAATCGAAAACTAAAATCTAACTTGTATTATTTGCTATCATGAAGGTGGATGAGATTAAAAGGATGCGTGTTCAGTATTGTGTTGACATTTCCTTGCATGAAACAAACAAGAAGGCAACTGAAATCTTGCAAAAGGCACGTCACTATGCAACATTGGAGCACACAAAATGAAACGACAAAAAAGAAGAATGGATGCAATCATATATAAGAGCAAGACACATCATTTTACACATTAGCTATTCTACAAACTTATTTCAGTTACATAATCTACTTAATAGATTTGTTAGTTGTTGAGAATATTCTGTTATTGGGACCAAAGTATGTTTTTTCCGACAAAACTTATATATTCTGTTAAACATAGTTTAATCTTCTTTTTATATTAGATATATCATATAGTTTTTCAATGTTCTTTTCCACATGATACCATGTTATATTGATAATAGTCATATGATAGTTGAAAATCCTAATATGTTCTTTGTTAAATATTATATGTTTTTTTTTTCATAAAAATGTTGATATCACTTGGTTATATGTTCGTTTGATTAGATTTGTATGTGTTTTTAAAACATTATTGTTCTTTTTAAAATTGAAGTACAAATAACGTTACAACAAAAGATAAACAATACGTTTAGGAAACAGAATACAAAATAAAAGTCGGAACAAAATGAGGCATAGTTCAATACCTGAAACATTTAGAAATAGAATTTTGTACAAATTAATATTCCAAAATAATGAAGAGATACATTTTAACTAAAAATTCAATGTGTGTACTACATTATAATAAAAATGTAACTCAATCGTCGCACAAAATCGAAACTCCAAAATAATCATCAGGAACGCAAACAGCAAGAGTTGCATCGCTATCCACTGGATGAACAAAACTACCTCCAACCGGTAAATGATCAGGTAGCTGCAAAAAAAAAAACACACAATAAAAAACCATTAAACAAAAAAAGCAAAATGTTCTCTTATTAAAGTCATCATGCTCTTTCCAAATTCTAATAAGGTTCTTTCTGAAAATAAAAAATATTCTTTAATTAAAGTGTAACATACTTTTATTAAACTGATCATGTTATTTTAAAATTATACTATTGTTCTGTTTAACAAAGACAAATGTTATTCATTAAAACATAATATGTCCTTTGGTACACAACTTAATGTTCTTTCAAAGTATCAGAGATTATACCTGTAATGAAACTTGAGCTTGACTCTTCATTAGTGTGTTAGCTGCCTCTTTCTTCTTCTTCCATCCCTTCACTTTATTTCCTTTCTTCTCAATGACAGACTTGGGTGGTAAGTTGTTATCCCCTTTTTCCCTCTTAGACACAGGATCTTTCACATTCAACAAAGATTATTTGGGAACATATGAGGGCTTCTCTACCTCAGTTGGAAGTTTGTAACTATCAACACCACCTATGTATTTTTCCACTTCCCTTTTTAAATCAGCATAAGCAACATCCACAAGGCTCCTAGCAACAACATCACCTTGGCAAGCATGAATCAAACAGATGAAGTCAGTAGACATCTAACTTCTCCAAACCGTCTTTGTACATATACTAGACCCAACTGAAATACTACTACCAGCACTCATCCGCCTACCCAAAGCATCTTTCCTCCATCTTGAAAGAATATATCTCTCAGGAATCTCATTGACACAATTTAAATGAAAGACCCGTAGAGAATGAGAACAAAGAATACTCGTATCGGTAATCATCTTACATGTGCATTCAATTCTTTTCCCATCCTCATAAAACCAAACTTGGTGTTTTATTACACCACAATCTGTTCTCCATACTCTGTAATGCTTTAACAATCTGTTATCTTCTAATAACTCATGATCACATGAAGTACCGGTAATAAATTCTTCCTCAAATAACATGCTATAGTATTTGTATACACCTTCCTAGCATGCATAAGCAACTTCACTCTCTTAAAGGCCAAATATCGTTTTCCATGAGCAGATCTGAAATCACACTTGTTTTCCCTACTCCTCCATTCACCAATAACATCAACAAAACTAGAATAAAAATCAGATAACCCACTAGTTTTATTAAGCCTATGTGAAATACTCTTATTAGTAGTCTCACTACGTTGGAATGATATCACACCACCCGAGAAAACATCTTTAGAATATGTTGCGCACCATTTGTGCCTCAATTCATAAATCATGTTCATTATTATCAGCACACTTATACACTACTAGCAGCCTATACAAAAAACAGCAGAAAATATAGCTTGAATTAACAGAACATAATAATTGAAATAAAAAGAACATAATTGCTAAACTGGTAGAACATTAACCTCTGATGATATAAATGACACAGACACCTCAATTTTTTTTTTCAAACAGAAAATATAATGCAATACAGAAAAGAACATGAAGTACTAATATAAAGAGCATCTAATGTAGAATATACTACCATACATATGAAATGTACTGCCATTTTTATGGAATGTACTGCCAAAAAAGTGAGGCGATGAATATATATATATATCCGATATTTATTAGACAACCCTCCTGACTGGGAGTATAAGATTTAACAACAGTCGTGATTCGTGAATCGTGAGTAGTAAACCCCAAAGCGAGTGAAAATGAAAACCCCACAATTGACTCCTCTCAGTTGTATTTTGTTTTCCTCCTCAAGTCCTCACGCCACGGGTTGAGGTCCCCCTGGTAGACAGCCACTCTGACGCCGTCGCATTTGGCTCTCTGCGTTCTGACTCTGTCCTATTTATGTTCCCGGTGTCCATTCCCCGGTAACGCACCTAGGCCAGCGATTTAGCAGCTAACTAACCATGGATGCTCTTATAGCTTCTTATGCCGATTCTGATTCTGATTCTGAATCACATTCGTCTCCACCAGTATCAATTCCGCCTCAGCCGTCGCCGCTACCTCCACCTCCCCTTTCTCTCCTCACCCCACCCAATTCTCTCTTTGGTAACCCATCTTAAAAATTTGCATGTATGCTATCAATTCAATTCATGTTCCAAGTTATATTCGGACAAAATTAACTTGTTTGATGATTAATGGCTTTATGAAGGTACAGTCGATGAGTTGCAAACGGTTCAGGCCAGCAGGGTTCGGAGCTTCCCTCATGTAGAAGGCAACTATGCTTTACATGTTTACATCCCAGGTTCCTTCTCCCTCTCTCCCCTTATTGCTCCCCAACTTTCACACTCTCACAGTACCTCATTATCAGTTGATACTACTGCTTAGTCTATTGTGTTTTATTAAGCAAGTTTATCCCATAGGATAACTATAAAGTATGTATCATAATATTAACTAATATTAATATATAGGGTAGTTTACTCTTATAATAATTGACTAATTTGAATGGAGAAGAAATTTCAAAAAAAATCAGTAGATTGATCGCAAAGGATTACAAGGCTGACTGCAATGGTCACAAAACATTCCCCTATGGGGCTCATAAGTATGGGTCGCAACAAATGCAGTGAATTTGAGGTTTAAGTCATTAGACTATGAATATGAGGTTAAAGTCTAATAGAGTATGAAGTGATCTATATGGCTCATTAAAAATAAAATGGACCTTTTTGGTGACATAAAATGACCTCTAAGGGTCTAAAAGTAATCACTATGGATCATTAGGAATGACCTGGGTCTCAACTCTCAACTCTCAACTCTCAACATAATTGATCAATTCCAACAAATGAAAATGATCACTGAAAAAGGTGGAATATTCATTAAACTTCTGATGAAATTTAACCCCAGAAATTTTTGGAGATCAAAGAAGGAAAAAGAAAAGGAAAAAGGAAAAAGAATTGTGCATCCAAAAAGTACATCAAAGAAGGAAAAAGAAGGTATAGGCTTATTTATCAAGAGTGTGACAGATTCAGATACGGATTTCACTCAGATTTGAAGTGTGACAGATTCTGCCATATTATGGTCAACATTCAAACTCATCATAAGGCGATGTCACAAGTGCACAACCAGTATCATTCCATTCCACAGACAACAAATGGGATACGGATGATCTAAAGAATTCATCTTGAAAGTAATACTTTCAGCTTTGTAATTTGTGGACAGTAGGCTTAATTATAAGAACCCCAGAAATATAATTGTGGAAGGCGCTGCTTAAACAACCAAATCCGAATACTTTTTTCTTTTTGTTTTATCAAAGCTCGATACCATCAAGATCTTTTAAACCCCATTACCGAGAGAGGGATACCCCACCTCCTAATCTAACTTCATAGCAAGAAAAATGCACGCCCAAAGACTAGAATCACAATTGTGGAGACCAAATTGAGCAAGAATTCGAGTAGGAATCTCTAGATACGCCGTCAAAAAACAATCTTCTGTAATTTTGAATCTCTAGTTGTTGCTGAAATTGGCACCTCCCAGAATGAATAAATTGACGGTTTAGGTCTTGCTGGGGTTTAAGGTCAGAAATTGAAATACTAAAGATGGACAAGAATCGAGAAGATTAGGTTTAGAAAGCAATAATTAGTTTTTAGACTGAGAAAATGGAAGACATTCAACTTAGAGCTATAAAGAATGGATGTAGTAAGCTGTGCTAGGATCTTGAGTAAATTCCAAATAATTCGCTGTTAACAACAATCGAAAAGAAATCTTCAAAGTATTCTCCAAAAAATATGCAACCTCAACAAAAAGAAATAATTCCTTGTTAAAGAACTTCGTCTCTTGACAAGACCGATCAAAAGAAATCTCCATTAAAGTATGCCTCCCATAATCAAAGTGATATTAGGAACGAGGAAATTAATGAGGGTGTTCTAGTTATCACTTCGTCAATTAAAGCGAAAGAGAAACACCTTCCCTTCTTGCATGTTTTTTTTTTCAATCTCTCCATCTTGTTTTTATTTTTATTTGCTTCTAGTATGGTAGTGTGGAGCCACCTTGAATATAAGAGCATGTGAAGGTGTCTCAAGCTTATATAGGAGGTCATCACTCTCCATCTTGAGTCTTTTCACTCCGTAGTATAAAAAACCGAAACACAGGTTTCATCACAAGCCTACCCAAGCTCGTATCCTTTGATGAGTTGCAGATGGTCTTATCAATAAAAAGGACATAATGGACTAAGATCCAAAAGCCGAAGTATTCAAAGAAAATGGAATAGGAACGCTAAGTGTGATCAAGGAAATGTATACAAATACCTGCAAATTCTACATCTCCACAGAGGAGCAGCATACCGAAAAAAGGAGAGGACATTATTTTGTTTGTACTAGAAAAAATGGGTTCATAAAAGACTTAATAAGATTGATCCAAAAAAATCTCCATAAATCTAAATTAGGAAAAGCTAAAGGACCAAAAGTGATCAAATCAAGGAAGAAATAATCAACATACAATCAAAATGAACTGCAAACAACTTAGCAAAAAACAATCCAGAACGAATTCAAATCAGAGATGAATACACAAGTAATACTCGACTCAGGTTCCCATGTCAGACTTGGGTATGTGTTCTAGTGTCCAACTCGTCCATTTTATGAAAAATGTCCTTGAATTTGGGAAAAATGAAGTGTTGAAGTATCCATATTCCATACTTATGTATGAGCGTTGAGGATCCGACACGAGTATGTGAATGAAGAGTCCAGCAATATAATAATTAATTGAATTCAAACTACACACCAGGGAATGAGAGGACAGGAAATCATATCGGACATTCTTCAAAAATGAAGAAATTGCTGCAAAATCGTGAGCAACTAAGGTTAAATAGAAAAGGAGGTTAACTTTAGAATAACTACACCCCAAATTGTTGTGTCTGGAAGAGTTTGTAATGATCTTCGGAAGAAGCATCAACGTGCCATCACCTTCGAGAGTATCTTTCTGTAAAATAAGGGAGAGGAATAGTGTTGACGGTGCAGAATAACTTTAGTTATGTGTTTCATTATTTGAGAATCCAACAGCAACAAGTCATTAGGCATCGAAATTCTCATCAATGGAGGGTTTCAGAATGATCTTCTTCAACAAAGATTGGTTCACGGTAGTCAAACATAATTTCACAATAAGAACGAAGATGAAGATAATCTTCGAAATCAAATATGAAGGTTGAAAAGATCATTGTGGAAGTAATTGGAGCTGTGATATGTAATCTGCTTTGATACCATGTCAGATATCAGTTTCGGACAAGAAACTCCATTGATAAGCACATTAAGAAGCTCGAGAGAGAGTGAGCAACAGATTTGACAAGGAGAGAGAGGAAGAGAGTTATGAGACAGAGAATTTTTTATATTGGGTAAAACTTATATTACAACTTTCTACACAAAAAACCCCCACTAATTCAGTAGATAGTATGGTAGACAGATTCATATACTTATTGTTATTAGTAATTGTACATTTAATTGTTACATTACTAATATATTTATACTAATAACTGCTAATTACAATGCTTAACTAACTAATGCTGAGATAAAGGGAAAGCTGACATTAGATGACTTATAATCTCGAGGAATGGGAATTGCTGGAATTCATTGTAGTTTTGTTAACGGTTTAGTTTGTGCAAAAAGCCACAATTTGTTACAGTAAAAAGGCTATAGATAGAGAAGATTAGGGAGAGGAAAAATATTGAAGAGTTCTATTAGTTTGTTTAGTTTTCTTGGGAGAGATTCAAGCCTCTGGAATGCTTGTTACTATCTTTATATTTTCTGAAATTTCAGTCAGTTGAATCTTAATTACCATTTTCAAAATCCCAGTTCATTGCACTGCTTGGGGCTCTAGCCTCTATGCAATCTGAGCAACAATGAAATTTGAGCCTCTTTATGTTGTAAGAATTGCTATTGTGGGGGGTTCTTGAAAAAGAAATGAATTTTAAACCAATAGGAGAACTGACAGGCTAAAGTCGTATCACCTAATCAAAGATAATTCCTACAGTCCTCTAACAATAGTAGTCAAGGGAAGCAGGGTCGAATCCACAGAGAGACGGAGTTCTAAGTTAATATTCAGCTAAAAAGCTACTTCAGACAAGATCAGATAGATTTCAGCCGAACTAATAATTAACTACTAGAAAACAATATAAAAAGGATTTTTACTCTATAAAATAAAGGTATAGGGAATTAGTTCGGTCCACCATGCTTATACCAATCAAAGGAGCAAACAACTATCAGAACCTAGGTCGAGAATCGATAGATTAGAGCAATGTCAAGCTATGGTTAAGTCTCAACGCCCATAATTCAACATATGCAGCACGTTCACAAACATAATCAGAATTACTGGTGTGTACTAGGCCTCTAAAAGTAAGACGGATCTGTGCAAACAACTATTAACCTCAAGTAATCAAAGAAACTGCGCAATAACGTTAATTACTCAATAAGAACAAATCACACCATAACCTATCTCATCAAACCCTAGAAACTAATAGCAATTCAAATAATCATGGTATAAACATGGCTTTCCTCTCTAAATCCCTAGAAATTAAACTACTCACTCATAATTAAATCAACAATAATAAATCTAATATGAAACCCTAATAATTGCATCATGAATGAATAAATAATTAAGCTAAGCAATTAAGAATAATAAAAGAGATTAGAGTAGAGAAAAATACCAATTGACAGAAAGCAAGAACTTTCATTGAAATCGAATCCGAGGTTCAATCACCTTTAATCTAATCTAAAGTGTTTAATCTAAAATAAAGCTAAGAACTATGGAAAATAAAATTAGAGAAAAAGATGTCTCTAAAAAAATAATGAAGGATAACTATTTATAATAGCCCAAAGTCTCATTAAAAAAAGATAGAATTTCGGAAAAAAGCTGTCCGTGCTTCAGGCCCGATCGGGTCAACTCCCGCCCGATCGGGTAGGTAAACTGCAATTCTGCATCAACTTGCGAAGGCCGTATCTCTCAAACCAGACGTCCGATTGGGGCGTGTGACCTATCATTGGAAAGCTCTTGAAGTCTAGAATCCAATCCAATTGGAATTTCTGGATTATAAATTTTCTATCAAAAGTTATAATAAAAATAGTGAAGGTGTGTCAGTTTTAGCACTTCTTTCACTAGCTCTTTGCTTCATTCCAACTCAAAATTGTCCCAAACGGATGCATTGTGATCCTTGCGCAAGCGACCTTCATCTTCAATGATTAATAGGCTACATCCTTGGTACTCATGATCACTTTGTATCAAAATAACCTGAAAATCATCGAAACACACAAACGGGGAGTAGTAGAGCACAACTTATTTAATTCATGCCATTATGCACCTAAGTGCTCAAAAAGGAGTTCTAAATGCAATCTAAATGCATCTAGAAACTATATATAAATGTGATACATCAAGAACACCTCTGGATTACAACAATCACATATCAGGAGTGAAGGGACTCATCGAGAAAATGGACCACGAGGATGTGCTCCTTCTTCATAAATTCGCTTCTCAGGGTTTGGAGGGGCGGAGGGAGTTGTTAGGATTTGTACGTTAGGTCCTGGATATTACAAGCGCCACTGAAGTAGGAAGTAGAAGGAGGTTGAGACAAGGTGACTACTAATTTTGCATGGAGGGAGTAGCTTGGATTGGTTGCTTTGGTATAAGCATCTTTAAGTAGATGCCAAGAAAGTGGGCAAAATCTGTGCAGAGGTTTCAAAGTGTAGGGATGCAGAAGCTCTTAAATAAGAGGAAAAATGTTAGGCAGATAATAACAGAATGTGTCTCAGAATTAAAATTATAGGTAAAAATCAAAATCCTTGTAAGCAAAGTGAACCCAATGAGCCCACAACGTATATATGATTTTCAATTGCTAATATGCTGGGCAAAATGCGCTAGTCTTTGCATTGGCTCCTCTGCTCCCACCATTGATATCTACTAAAGTATCATCTGAGTTTGGGAAGAGATGCTTTTGTTGTATTCTGAGTGAGTTTGTAGCTTATATAGGTCAGTAATAGGGGTAGAATGGCCATTGTCAATGTCTGATCCAGTGAGGGCTCAAATGTCAGTGATCTGATTGGTTTCATTATTCTTCATCTAATTCTTATTTTAGTCTATTTCTTTAGTAACTATTGTTGCTCACTACAGTTGAATTTTTTGTCTTATTGCAGTTTTTATACCGCAACCAGAAAGGAAAGATGCTGCTCAGTTCTTGAAAAAGGTCTCATCGAATGTTCCTGGGCTTCATGTTGTTGATGCTGACATCCCACTTGACAATCTTATAAATGATGATCAGAAATTTGAACACACTGCATTAGGGAGGGAATTTCATATAAGTTTAGGAAGAACTGTCCCAATCAGGGTGCATCAGATTGATTCAATGATCACCATGCTCCGACAAAAGTTGCAATTTCAGAAGCGGTTACCTTTTTTGTTTCTTTTTTTATACTAGTGATGTTCGTGTACTCTAGGCATTCAGTAACTGAAGCTTGGTCTTTGGGCATGTACAACTCTATATTGCTTTGTTTCAGGTATTGGATTGATTTCAACAAGTGGGAGGTTTTTGTCAATGATGATCATACACGTGCCTTTCTCTCAATAGAAGTCACTACAGGAGGCTTATCAGAGGTAACATCTATCACAGTCTACTAAGAGGATGCTTGCAACTTGTGACCCCCCTCCCCCGTTAAAAGAAAAGGCCACACACGAAAGCAGAAAATCTAAGCCAAAAAAGAAACTGAAAAATGAATGAGAAATAGTTGGGAGTATTTGAAGATAAGGCAGAAAATGAAAGCTTGGTTGAGTGAAAATTTGATATAAGAACTTATCCTCTTGCTAGTTCCTGCAACTTTAGTTCCATCATGCCCCGTTGGTCCTTTTTTCATCTTGGGGAGTAGTGAAGGGTCTATACTTGGAGCATCGCTTATAAAGGAATTCTCGTGCGTGGTAGTCGGGGAATAATGATGGCCACTTGGCGGTCCTGGCCAGGCAGAAACCGGCCAAGCTACTTGAGCTGACACAGGGCTAGAGCTGATAGGGACTGGAGGCAAACGGGTCTCACGATCTATTTTGTTTATTATTGGCATTAAATTGTTAGTCTACTTGATGTCGTCATTTTAAAATTTGGAAATGAAAATTCAACTGGAATTTGGTATCAATTGTTTTCTACATTCCAGGAGGGGGGGGGGGTTTAGAAGTCAATAAGTTAGCTTCTAAAATTCCAATTAAGATATGCCTCTTGTAACAACCATAAACCGATACGTGTTATTAAAGAGCTAGAAATATTAATTGTAATCTCAACCTCAAGTTCCTCGGTCTCAACTTGAAGTTGGATTAGTGAAAGATATCCTATCTACAAGTTTAAAAGCTAAATTTCAAGACTTAATAGAAGAAATATTTAGGGCTGTACGGCAATAATAGCTGTGGTGGGTGTAGACGTGTAGTTGTTAGCTGTGGTGGTTGTGGTGTAGCTGCTAGTGTGAAAGTTGATGTTTAAAGGTTTAGTGTCTGGGTAACGTAGCTGGTTGAATTATTAAAAAAATATAAGGGGTGTATTTCTAAAATTAATATCCGTGGCCATCGTAGAAAACAATAAAACAGTGTACCTCATTGGTAAGCCCTTGTTTCTTTTCGCTTGGATTAAATAAAAGGCAACATCGAAATATTCCTGCATTGTTACAGATAACGAAGCAAATTCAAGCTGTCAACGAAGTCTACAGGCTCCACAATCTTCCTGAATTTTACCAGGTTTTGCAGAGAGACCTCCATTTTATTCTTAACTCCTTCAATTCTCTATCACGTATGGTATACTAAGAATGCCGAAAACATAATGCAGGATCCTCGGCCTCATATATCATTAACATGGGCATTGGGTGATGTCAGTGATTTGCTAACAAAAGCAGTAGAAGAGACAAAGAAACATCCCGATGCCAGGGGCTCATTACATAAACGGATATTCACTGTCAAATTTAGCGGCATAGAATGCAAAATAGGTAGTAAAACTTATAAAATCTGTAAAGTGCCGAGTGAATGAGAAGCTTCGGTTGATATCCGGGTTGATTGAATCATGAGATTAAGCATCGACAGCCAACTTAAACGAAAACACATGATGTGGGGCCTGGTTGAAAGTTTAGTATACGTTCTGCTGGGATGTAGAGAACAATATACCTATTCAGTGCGGTGTGGCGAGAATGTGGTGACCATCTCTATTCAAATGTCATATATTCCATTGGAGATCAGGTTGAGGGATTTATTTGCATATTTTGGCATTTGATTACCTGTACAATTGAAATGTATTCTTACAATATTGTAGCTTTGATTAAATATTACAATTACAGAAATGTAGAGAACAGCAAATGCGAACTCCTGGGAGTTCCATTTGTCAATGCACAGTTTGTTAATATTTTAGAAGGGGTATTTTGATTTATAATGCACGAAATGACAGATACTAAAGAGATTTCTAAATGCATGATGAGATTCATGACGCAGGATTCCTGCCGAGAGATCGGGAGGGTGTTGATGGGCATGGCATGCAGTGATGCAACCTCGTAAGAGCTTTTAGTGGTGGTATTCATTTATTAATTGGCGACGGTAAATAATTTTAGTTGATCAATGTAATAAAATAACTTATTCATAAAAAAAAGTAAAATATTATTGTTTTCTTGGGCGTGGCTTCTCTTTGACTTGCAACTAGTGACTTCTATGCTATGATCATTAATATTGTTTTGTTAATGGAGTAAAAATTATAGAAAGGTCATATCAAAAATATGAATATAATTACATACAACACAAGGAAAGGTCATAGGGAAGTAAATTAATAGTGTAAAAGTTAAATTGTTGTAACTAAAAGAAGGAAGTTTTGTATTATTATTTTTATTATTTTATTATAAATCTAACTTTATGGAATAAGTCTTAACTTAAATTTTCTATACATACGTTTATGGTAGACTATAATAACTTAAAATTGTAAGATGTTAAAATTTTAAACGTTGAGCTTTTGAGTTAAAATCTTACAATTTTCATTTAAAGTTTCAAGTGGTTTATTCATATGCTTAAGGATAACCATATAATACAACAAATAGCGCATATTTCTTACATTTTCTCCACTTCATATTAGTTGCAACAATGAGACTGATACACTTGTTAACAAGCAACTTTGACCATTATATATTTGTTGGATTAAAATAATGAAACTTATAAGTCAAATTACACATTGGGATAAATTTAAGCACATTCAATATAGTAATGTATAGTTTAAAAATGGTCAAAGTTATACAACTCTTAGCCAATTCATTAGCTACATTTGAAAACACGTAGTGTTATGTACTCAAAATACACAATTAATCATTATTTTATTCATTATACCTCTATGTATTCCAAGTTGTACGCTATAAGTCCTCCAACTTCTATACGACATTCAGGTGTATGATGAACGTTTTATCCCACACTTAAAAATATTTTGTTATTCGTAACTCTAGAAGACTCTAAATAAAATATAGGAAACTCATCTCTTTTTCTTTTGGTAAGGAGAAGTGATCCGGACCCCGCTGGAGTCCTATTGGGCCAGGCACTAGAGAGTAGGGGGAAGGGTAAGGGAAATCCCTAGTGCCCCTAGTGGGGATTGAACTCCCAACCTTGAGGTTGGAAGAATACAATCCTTTCCACTAGACTAAATACTACTTAGTAAAGATGATAGATATGTTTGAAATTAAGCTTATGTAAAAATCAATTGGTAAATAGTGCGGAATGACCTCTAAATAGGTGGCTATTGGAGGGCTGCCTAGTACATATCAGATAGGTGGGAGCTAGGCACATATCAAACTATTTTTAAAAAAATGTAGTACACTTATATATTTATGTAGTATATTTTTCACGTAATGTAGTATATTTATATATAGTTTGGAGTAGTATAGTTTCTGAAAATTGTAGTACAAGAAAAAATTGTAGTATATTTTTTTTAAAATGTAGTACAGACCTATCTGATAGATGTTACTATTCACATCTATCAGATAGGTATTTGGTTTTTCCCGTGGCTATTGTTTATAATTAGGCTCGTCCAAGTTATCATTCTGTGTTTTTGGACAAAAAGAGCTAGAGGCGAGAGCTCACCTAAAAAAGGAACAGTCTTATTTGCCACTACATTATAAGTATTTTATTGATAGTTGGGTTGTTTGTTCCCAAATCTCACTTGTGTTCTAACCACAGAAAAATTGGAAGAGTGAACTAATCATAATTCCAGTAATGGGTTCTTCTGAAACTCAAGGCAAAGTAATCACCTGCAAAGGTATTCATTCATTCAATGTTTCTTCCTTTTTGTCTCTGTAAGTTGTACGTACAATTCCATTTTAATGGCTAACGAGCGTTGATGTGTGTGGTAACAATGGTCAGCTGCGGTGGCCTGGGAACCCAACAAGCCTCTTTCCATAGAAGATGTGGAGGTTGCGCCACCACAAGCCGGAGAAGTTCGTATAAAGATACTCTTCACTGCTCTTTGTCACACCGATGCCTACACTTGGAGTGGCAAGGTCTTTCTTTTCCCCCCATCATTTCTTCTTCTTCTTGATTTTTTTTTTAGATTACCATATAGTATAATTTTGTTAATCAATCTTATTGTAAGCTGTAGCTTTCTCAATTTGAATGTTCTATGGTTGCTGAAATTTTATTCGAATTAGGGATGGCGGCGTCAAAAGTCTTACCCACTTGAATTGTTTATGTAACAAGGAATATTCAATTCCTTCTTCAATTTTGTCAGCTTAGAGTGCATTTTCTTTGCCAGAACTTATCTTAACTGAACTTATTAGACGTGATTGGATCTTCTTTCCCTTGCTTTCACACCTGATTGGACCTGAAACTTGTTTTTCAAGGTGAAGAGACACACTAATGTGTATATCTAAACTTGTGTGAACAATTGTTGTGGTTGTCAACTTCGCTTCGTCAAGCAGAAAGATTAATTTGATTCCTAATAACTCCTACTTTACTCCCTTTAGGTGGTCAAGGATTGAGTGCTGTTTCGATTCAAATACTAAATCACAGCTGCTTTCATGGACCTTTTTTTCTCTGTTAGTTTAATCATTTTGTCCTATTATTGAACCTTGTTGTGGGAAAGTGGAAACTCAACGAGTAAGGGGACATCATTTGATGCTTCCAGTTAGCAACTTATGTATTTTTAATATAATCTAGCTAAATGTGGATTAAATTTATGAAACTGGTGGTTCGATGTAACTAATTATGCTCACTTTTGGAAATATAAAGACTTATGGACATATCAGTTTTTTGACATAATGTCTTACGTTATTCCCAAAAGGAACGAACTAGTTCATTGGGTACGAAATTCTGATACTCATAATATATTGATCGATCTCAGAGAGTAAACTCTGGTTGTTTGGGTTGTATATAATGTTTGATAGTTAATATAAGTATTCAAAAAGACAAAAATGAAAAGAGGAGAATAAAGTTAAAAGGATGCTCTGGGCTGATGAATTTCACCATCTGCGATCAAATACAGGCTTGTGATCTCCATTGGATTGCAATATTTCTTGATTATTCTGGTTAGGTTGTGGAATGTGAATCATGTAATTATGATATACCCTTGTTTAAAGAGCACAAATGGTTAGTTACCACTATATCAAGTATTAACCTTGTTGGTTAAGGAAATTGGACAACAGCAACGATACTGCATTAGCTAACATATGTAACGACTGAATTGTGGTCGTGCCAGTGAAGATTCCTGTTCCTTTTTTTTTTGTATGGTTGTTTGGCACTGTACATTAAACTTACTGTGTAAGACATACTCTTTAGTAACTCTTATATAACTTTATTAATGTTGTTATAGGACCCTGAAGGTCTCTTCCCATGTATCCTTGGTCATGAAGCTGCAGGGTATGCACTTGTTTGAACTTATGGCTCTTCTTTGATGCTTTCTTAAGTGGTCATAGTCAAATTTCCCCTTAATTATGATGTAGAATTGTGGAGAGTGTTGGTGAAGGAGTGACAGAAGTGCAACCTGGAGACCATGTCATTCCATGCTACCAAGCAGAGTGCAGAGAATGTAAATTTTGCAAATCAGGGAAGACAAACCTTTGTGGAAAAGTTCGGGCTGCTACTGGAGTTGGAGTTATGATGAATGATCGCCAGAGTCGTTTCTCTGTAAAGGGTAAACCTATTTATCACTTCATGGGAACTTCAACATTTAGTCAATACACTGTGGTACATGACGTCAGTGTTGCAAAAGTTGATCCACAAGCTCCTTTGGAAAAAGTATGCCTTCTTGGTTGTGGTGTACCCACTGGTAAGGGACTTCTTTAGTTTACTAGTTACTAAATATTCATTGGCAATGCATGCTTCCTTTTATAACTGGTGCATTTTTAGTTTGCTCAATATTATTTTTTATATCCTCCACTCCTATTGGACATGTATTATTCATTGTAAAAAACTAGTTTACCTTACTGTCTGAGGTTAGGTCAGTAGACAATTGTGACTCTCATGGGGATTATTTAGCTCGCCATACACTCTTTTTAGGTCTGTTTTCAATAGCTTAGATGACGGTATAAAATTCAGTTACTATAGATTGTCAGGACTCAGTTTCAGCTAGTATTATTTAGTTGTTTGTCATTAATTTTCCTAGCTTGCAGTAAGGTGTTTTGCGTGTGAGTACTTTAATTGGCTTGTTAAGGCTGTTCCAAAAGATAAGTTTTTGCGCTAGGATGATGAGAGTATTAGTCTAATTGGAAAAGGTTAGTTTGCAGATTGGACTAGCTAAATAAAGCTTTGTATACTTTCATTTCCAAATGATGTGAAAGCAAAATTTCTGTCTTTTTGACAATATCTTCGGGTTCTCTATGAGGCCAAAACCATGTTTAGCTTCCCTTGTGAATCTCCAGCTTGGCTGGAATGAAAAAAAAATGATTAAGAAAGGAAGATGGACTTTGATTTATAATTTATGGAAAACAGTAAAATAGATTGTTTAAAAACTAGCTTTCAAGAGGCTTGCTCTCTTTCCCAATTCCAAAAGTAAAACCTCAATAGTCAATGATATTGAGCGTAAGTTCTCTCTCTAAACTTCTTTACTTATATAAATCAAATTCTCTCTTCTAACCAACAATCTTCCTTCCTCCTTAAGCTTACTTCAAACTGACTTCTAAAAAAGTAATAACACACTACCCATAGTACCCCTCTCCCTTAGGCCCAATTCAATGTAGGATCAACCAACTCTAAATTCTTTGTTAACTGAGGGGCCTTCAATCTTGTATCTTATTGAGTTAGATTAAGGTTTTTTGTCAATTGAGTTCGATGCACTTAAAAGAAAAACGGATTTTGAGGCAAAATTTTGTAAACTTGATCGAGTGAATTAAATTGAGGGGATTAATTTAAAGTGGGGAGTGGGCCATGTAATTAAACTAATAACCACACCAAAAGTGTATCATTTATTTAGGATTTAGAAACACCCGAAAATTTTGTCAAATCACGCACAAAAACTTGCTTGATCAGGGAAAAAGTAAAAGTGTTCATCTATATTGAAACACCCCAAAATAGAAAGTATATCACTTATTTTGAAACAAAGCAATTATTTGTTTATCATTTTCTGGTTCGTTAAATATAAAAATCATCAGAATACGATCCATGATCATATTAGATTGACAACTGTGTTTCTTCTCATTAATACCCTAGAACAAAGTCATTAGTTTTGACTTTTGATATTCGACATAAGGAATCTCTATGCTCATGTGATTTATTGTTAACAATATACTCTTTAGAGTTATTCTTGATTAGTTCAATGCGAGGTACAAATTTTACTTAGTAGAAGATCAACAAGGTTTATGTAGCTTAGTATTTTTGCTTCTCGAAGAGAATTCTCCTGGGGGTAGAGAGTATCGGGTCATATTGCTTGTTTCCCTCTATTTTCTTGAATAATGATGGTTTAGTAGAGATGAAGGAAAGATTAGGTACTCCCTCCATCCCAGAATAAGTGCCATATGTTCCTTTTTGGGATGTCCCAAATTAACCGCCACATATCTTTTCGGGCAAAATTTTCTCTCTATCTTTTCTTTGAAGTTGGACCCTACGATCATCCACCCATGTTTTTCTCTCAACTTTTCTACTCTTCTAAAAACTTGTGTCAATTCCTGATGTGGCACTTATTTTGGGGCGGTGGGAGTATATATTTTTAAAGGAAAGGGAATGAAAAAGGATAAACAAATTGAGAGTCTCAAAAGAGGATTACTGAGAAGAGGTCAAGCTAGCAGCTTCTGTAGCCTGTTGCATCTTTCTCTTGTTTCTTCTGTAGTCAAGTTGTTAGAACTGCTTAAGCTTGTTGTCCTCCAAAGACCCAGACTGGTGATTTCAAACCTTGTTTACATCTTTTTGTCAAAATCATGCCAGATTCTACACTTGTGTGATTGAAGATAGATAATTTGTTTAGGGCTTTTGACTTTTGTGGTGAAATAGCATTGCCATTTGCCATATGTTTACGCATTTGGGTTAGTACATTTCTCTATCTATTAGGGACTTCTGCATTAAGGAATTGGTAGCCAACAGTGAGTTACTCCAATCCTTGGCTGTAGGTTTGGTTGTTTATAATGTTTCTCTTTTCTTTCTTGTAGCGTTTTGGTCTTTGCTCTATTTCCTGTACTAGGGAAAAGTTGTGATTTTGAATACAAATGTTGATTTTCCTGAAGGTCTTGGAGCTGTCTGGAACACTGCAAAAGTAGAGCCTGGTTCCAATGTTGCGATTTTTGGTCTAGGGACTGTGGGCCTTGCTGTAAGTTTTCAGTCAATCTCGTAGTTACTTTCAAGTAAATTTTTGTTCTGTTCCAAGTGATGATTTAACTGGTAACTGTATCAACAGGTTGCAGAGGGTGCTAAAACTGCAGGTGCTTCACGGATCATTGGTGTCGATATTGACCCCAAGAAGTTTGACGTAGGTATTGTCTTCATTCCGAATTGACTCTGTGTCAACATTTTTATTTATTTTCTTGGCATCATCAACACTTGTGCAACTTACACCTTTTCTGCTACTTAGTTCAATCTGTTTGAGGCTGTTTCCTGAATCTGGTGTAGGACTAATCGATTGCATTTCTTTCATTGTGCTTTACACATTCATGAAGCTACCGATTGCTTTTCTGCCATTGTGCCGTACACATTCATGAAGCTACCCGATTGCTTTTCTACCATTGTGCTTTACACATGCATGAAGCTACTCATACACACCTTTAATAGACATGCTACTTGTACGCCCTTATCGCTTTCCAGTGTTGATGACATTAAGTAAGTTGTGAGAAAGAGGACTAATAAGTAATTGAAAATACGTCATTCCCATAGCTTCAATCTTCCAATATTTTATGGATTCTATACTACAAAACTAGTGATCTGAGAACCATTTGTTCATAGGCTGGCACTTGATACTGTTTTGTGCAAAGATTGATCCTATTTCTTTTACAATCCTCTGTTTTTCTTCTTTCTTTCTTTCAAGACCCCTTCAATTCAATTTTTAAGCACATTTGGGTACTGTATCTTGTATCTGTTGTATGCCATGAACTAACTTTCTAGTATTTCAGGGACTTTTTTTACTCCTCTACTCATTTGCATGACTTAAAATAAGCAAAAAATGGCCCGAATGAGCAGCAAAACTAGCCTTGGGATTATAATGAACATGCTTTATGTCAACAGTATTAACATGCTTTATCGTTGCAAATATTAATGTTTTTTGTTCTGAATATCTTATTCAGATGCTGATGGGCCATCTATTGTTTAATCAGTAGTATTGGCTTCATGTATACTTAGACAGATATAAGGTTGTATCCTATTAGTCAATAAACAGCAGATTTGGCACTTTCATTTAGCGAGACAGAATGGCTTACCCTAATAATGAAATGTAGACTACTGGAGAAGAGTACTGAAGGGTCGAATTTGTTACCGCTTTCATTTCTATGTGCATTTGACCCATCACTTCCCTATCTGCCTAAACTTTCTAGTTACAACTTACTAACGCGCCTAATCATAGTTTTGAAAAGAGTTTTAACAATATCTGTGAAGCGTCTAAACTTCGTTTTCTCATGGTGACGGTATTGTGGACATTCCCATACATTGCATAATGAACTTTATAATCATGAATATATTAGAGGTGTTAAAAACTGACACGACCCACCAACTCGACACGAAATCGACCCGTTATTAGCGGGTTTGGGTCGAAGGTGTTGACTCGTTTAAGTACTCGGGTTGAGACGACACGACACGCTTAATAAACGGGTCGGGTCAGGGTTGGAGGGGTTCAACCCGTTTAAATAAGCGGTTTGACACGACATAACACAAATACTCATTTTTCAATTTTTGTATGTAAAAACAATATGACATGCCAACACGACCCAAACTCGACACGGAATAAACGGGTTTGGGTCAAAGCTCTTTGACACGTTTAAGTAAACGGGTTGACACGACACGACACGTTTATTAAACGGGTCGGGTTAGGGTTGAGGGGGGTTTAACCCGTTTATTTTAGCGGGTAACACGAATATGACACGATACGACACGTTTACCAGGTCTAGAATATATAGTGACCTTTCTGGACCACTTTATTTTTGTGTGGCATTCAAATTTTTCTTTGGAGGATTATGCATTGCAACCTTCATACCTGGGTCTTGAGTTTGTTGAGCTCACCTTCGGCAACTAACTCAAATATTTTTCTATCTCCCTCCCACAACAAAAATTTATGTTACAGCCAAGAACTTTGGAGTGACAGAATTTGTTAATCCAAAGGATCATGACAAACCCATACAGCAAGTGATTGTGGATCTCACTGATGGTGGAGTTGACTACAGTTTTGAGTGCATCGGAAATGTTTCGGTGATGAGGGCTGCCTTGGAGTGTTGCCATAAAGTGAGTTTGCAGCTCCATTGCCACGGTTAATTATCATGCCATCATTCATCGTAGTATTACATGGTTTTCATTTATGTCTTGGGGTAAAATATACGCAGGGGTGGGGAACATCTGTTATTGTGGGTGTTGCGGCCTCTGGTCAGGAGATATCTACTCGTCCTTTCCAGTTGGTAACTGGACGTGTTTGGAAGGGAACAGCTTTTGGCGGTTTCAAGAGCCGATCTCAAGTACCTTGGCTCGTCGAGAAGTACATGAAGAAGGTAAGTAACTATATTGAGTGCTTAACATTTCTTAAACCGCTCGATAAAAAAAAACCATTTCTCAAACCTCTTCTACAGATTGTCTGCTTCACTATGTGTATTCATTCATGTTTGCCATATATATGCAGGAAATCAAGGTTGATGAGTACATTACCCATAACTTGACCCTCATGGACATCAACAAGGCTTTTGATCTGATGCATGAAGGTGGTTGCCTCCGCTGTGTGTTGTCACTGCACTAATAAATTGATCGAAATACCGTTCTAGTTTACAGCATATATTTAGTCTATATGTTTTTCTATGCTGGCTTTCACATGTCTTTCTGGGTAATAGACGTAACAAGGGGTAAACGATACATGTTGAACCTTTTTGAGGTGTCTTTTAGATCTCGTTGAACTGAAAATTTTCAGCACCGGGAAGCAAGTTTGCATGTTTCTGGATTGTTCATCCCAACTTGTGCAATTGAACGTTTGAACTTCTGTTTACATCTTGTGTTCTTGTTTACTCCCTTCGGAATGATAAGTTGAGATATAATTTGTATAACAATAAGATCCTGTAGCAGTATCATGTTACTTATTAGGATATGCAATCATTAGTTGTGAATCTTTTGGGATTAACTTTAAAAAGAAGTTATTTCTGGAGCTCAATTTGATTTTTTTTTTTTGATAACAAGGAACCAAGCAAAATTACATAGCAATAGAAAAGGAAATTAAAGTACTTAAACAAGATTTAGCAATATTGTCCGCAACTGACACCTGATCCCGTGAAACCTGACGAATGTGACAAACAGAGAAACCAAGGGTAGTTTGTATAATGGAAGCAATTGTCCAACGAAGGTCCGTGTCTGGTCTTATAGAGCCCTGTAATATGGAAACAAGATTTGCAGAATCCGAAAGAACCAAAACATGATGGATATCAGAGTCCGCAACCCAGCGTAAACAATGAAGAAGCTCAATTTGATTTTGATATCACTAAACCAGCATAATTTTATCTGAAAAGTTGAGATTTCAACATAGTTTCAATGGTTTAAAACTGAAGTATGCCGAATCTAAAACAAGGTAGCATAAACCTGCATTTCTTGCTTGCTGAATTTGCTGATGTCAGGATTAACTTAAATTATGATTGACTTGAAATTGACCTGACTAATCCAATAGGTCTGTTAAATACAAAGTATTTTATAAGATTGCCTTATCTTAACATTTTGGTGAGACGCGTTTTAAGATCACTTTTGAATAAGTGTCTCCTGAGGTAACGATGACCAGCATTTGCCAAACTTAGGTAGCAATTTGAGATATTTTTGAACCCATTTTCCTTCCAAGTGACCAACCTTTTCAAGATATGGGCTACCACATGTCGAAGAATATTATGCATCAATCAATGATGCCGAATTATGATAATATCTAAATGGCTTCATTAGTACCGTATAGAAAATTTCATAACAATAAAAAGAACCCGTTGATGTTATGTCACTATGTGTAACTGTTTTACCGCAGAACGTAGGAGTATCATCACAAATGTCAAACATGTAATATTTTGATTGCAAAATCTCTTCTTGGCGTCGTCATAAACTAAAGGAGTTTTTATTCTTCATACTTCCTTCATCTCTTTTATTCTATAAGTGAAGAGGTGGGAGACACCAAAAATTTATATTATACATTTTTTAATTCCTAATTAAATGGAACAAATCTGTATCTATAGCTAACTTTTTTTAATTTTGAAAAATAAATTTTAAACAAATTGTCAAATTTTCATTTCTACTTTCCATTTTATATGATTTGACACGCACCGCGTGCTTTTAATACTAGTCTCATAAGAGTAGTTCACCTCAAAAGGTATCAGTAAAACCTTTTTTTCGTAAGTAGAATATTATTAGTAAAAAAAAAGCATGCAACTTTTTAAAAAACAAAGTTTGGAAAATGAATCTTATTCAATTTAAAATTTGAGGGAAATTAAAGATTTTTTTAGTGACTTACAATGACATATACATATTGGTACTCAAAATTGACTTGCAAGTCAATTTTAAGTCAACCAATTAGTTAATATTGATGTCTATTCATGTCAATTCGATTCACTTTGATTAAGATGATGAATACTTTGGATTATTTCGAATCTATACAAGCACATGTGGTTGATAATTTTGTTATAATGGACTAATATATTATAGTCACATTAAGTGATCAATTTTTTTGTTGTGATGTATTAGAAGACACAAAAACGAGATGAGAATAGATCTTATGACCTGCAACTATTAGGAGAGATGATCCTACCAAATGACTTATCCTTATCGGTCACTCCTATAATAGTTTGACAAATAATAAACCATAAAGCAAAAACAGTAAAAGAGGAAAACAGAATAGGAGATGTCTAGATGACGATTGCATATGGCCACATTAACGTCTGAATGCATAGGGATTTTCTGTTCAATTTGCCCATTATCACGGATCATCATCATTCATAAAACATGTATCTTTATAATCGTTTAAACTTTCCAACCTTCTCTTGATTTATGTGACACACTCGTCATTGGGAGGGTACATTTATTGTCACCTTATCTTTCTTTCCCATACTATAAAGTTTGTATTTCATTCAACTCTAGCATCATAAACTCTTCAACAATGGGAGAGTGGCACTCTATACAACTCAAAATTTTGTATCAAGTCTTAGGATGGGTTGCTTTTGTTTCATGGTCTATCAGTTTCTACCCCCAAGTCGTCATGAATTATCGCCGTAAAAGGTTTTTTCTTCCATCTTTCCTTTTCTAGAAATTGAAGCTAACGATCCCCAACTATGGTCGTTCTTCCTTACACACTCCTCAATTAACTCGGCATAGTCTAGGAGTATCAATCTAAAATAGTCTTCTACGATTTATAATATGTATAAACTTAGCGTGTTTAACATGTAATAAGATAAGTGACACTAGTTTAGAAGATCTTCCGTTATAAAAATAAGATGGCACTATTTAAAAAAATGAGTCATAGTTTGAACAATTTCTTTTTTTGCTATGCTTGTGATTTTGGGATAGTTGTTGAGGCTTTTTTCATAGAATGAAATTAAAATATCCGGCATCAATATTATACTAGTATTTTCATATTACTTGTATATGATAAGATATTAAATGTATATGAATGTTTGGCAGTGTGGTGGGACTAAATTTCGACTTTGTGATCCTGAATCTCACAAAGCACTCCTCCTATCTCATATACAATGTGGTTCTTTACTTCAGCGCTTCTGTTCAGGCTCAATACCGCCACAAGTTTGGTTCTAACCAGGTTTTCCCTCTTCTCTCTTCTCTCTTCTTTTTTGGGATATATCTTTCATTTCAAGTGGCATTATACTTATTGCATGAAATGCCCTCTTTTAGTTTATAACAGCTTAACATTCACGCAATATTTTGATACTTAATACATTAACCCTCTTTTAAGTAAAAACGATAGAAAGAAAGGTGAATATATATATTGACACAAAGCTAACATGATATTCCACGTGATCACATTTCTTGAGACGTCTATAATCAATAAGATGGTCAAAGTTATGTTTGCAAAGAGTGAAAAAGCTACACTGTTATAACTAAATTAAATAGAACGAAGAAGTATATATAAAGTTATATTTCTTGAGACTAAAACAGTCAACACATTTGAGGTTGTTTTGGCAATGGTCAGTAACTGAAGAAGGCCTCACGCCATTTAACAGCTTGAGTTGTCCCAAATAGAAGTAAGAAAGATAGGGTGGGAGGGAAAACAACAAACTGAACCCACAATAGTCTCGTGTACACGTCTTAATCCTGGAAACTTTCAGCACTTGCCCTTCTTTTCATTTTTATTTCCTAATAATCTTTTAAATGGAGTAATCCCAATCACTCTTTCTTATGGTGTTAAATTTGAAGAAAAAATTTGTTCATTTACATAATCTACCATGCTCGTAAAACTGCGTGCCAAAAAGTTCGGTACCACTTAAAATGAAACATGCGAAGTATACAGACAATGCATAATATGGTATACGACTTAGTATGCAAATACAACCACAAAATTTTAAGTTATGAATTGAAACCATATCGTCCATATGTAAAAAGTATTAACACTCAGGAAAAAAAAAATGTTGAATTTGACAGATGATACCAGTTGCTGCGAATGATGTTGCTTTCTCAACACATGCAGTTGTCTTGACTGCATTTACACTCTTCCAGATCTTCATCTATGAGGTAAAAAAGGCAATATAAGTCCTTTTTTTGCTATCATGTGCTCTCTTCTGATAACCTCTTATATCACATTAACATTATTGATTTACAGAGAAAAACTCAAAGATTTTCGAAAGTTGCAGTGGCAATTGTCTGTGCTGTATGGCTGTCGGCTTCAGTTTGTGTTTTCGTAGCCATTCACAGACATTCATGGCTATGGTTGATCACTGTTTTCAAGTAAGATCAATAGCTTCTTTCCCCTTGTTTTCCTGTGCAAAGTTAATATCTGTTTTTGCACATTCAATAATTATACTAATATCATTCCTTGAACATAAATTTAACAAGTATACTTTCAACATTTTTGCAGCACTATTCAGGTTACTATGACAGTTATCAAATATGTGCCTCAGGTCAGTTTCCTTATTTCTGTCTTTGGTTAAACAACTTACAAAATGACTTGCATTTGACTATGTCTTATACATCACACATTACCAATAACGTCCAAGAATCACCTTAGTTTTTGGAACTATGAAATATATATAACGCAGGCATTCATGAACTTTCGATTAAAAAGCACAGACGGTTTCAGCATTGGGAATATTTTGCTTGATTTGTTGGGAGGTGTGACCAATTATGGGCAAATGGCTATGCAATCTATAGATCAAAGTACGTAAGCCATTCACTGCTGTTGTTTTGATACATGTACTGTGATTAGTCTTGATTGCGTTGTTTTGGATGTGTATTAACGTTCAACCTGTCCTTCTTCTTGCAGAATCATGGGTCAATTTCTATGGAAATATAGGGAAAACATTACTATCTTTGGTATGATCAGTTCTCCTTAATTTTACTAGTGTTCAGCTCTATATTGGCAAATCGATATTTTCGCTTCAAAATTCTTAATCAATCTTACTATGACTGCATAGGTCTCAATCTTCTTCGATATTATATTCATCATTCAACATTATGTGCTCTATCCGGCTAAAAAGAAGCAACAACTCCCTATTCAATCCTCAAGTGAAGAGTGAAGCTCGCCAGGTTTTAATATGACATCAAGTAGTACTTCATTGTTTTTCTTTCGATAGCTAATTTCAAAGTATAGAAAGGTTAGATTGGGCAAAGGTGACCTTTATTTGGCTGTAAAAAATTCAATAATTTGATGTATATAAGTTCAATCTTAATGTGTATAAAATCAGTACAATGTCGAATGTCCTTGGTTATTTAGTTGACATGGATTGTATTGAATGAGTAGACAAGAGGAAAAGCAGAGAGAAGTGGGGATCATATATTCATATCACCCAGAACAAATGAAGCAGTCATTTAAACCGAGCAAAAAGGAAGGTGGAGCAAAACTTGTAGGGATGAATGGAGTATATGACTAATGAGTACAATTTTTATTTTAGCATTTAGACTACGAACTTAGTAATATACACCTTTGTAATTTTTTAATCTATATGTACAGTTTTACTTTTGAAGAAATATCATTCTTATTTCTTTATTTTCTTTAATCTCGCTTTTAATCTCAGTAAATTAGTTGTACTATTTCCCCTCTCTTCTGGTTTTCTCTTTTACATCTTCAGATGTACAGCTGCAGTGTTTTGATTGGTTAAGGTTGTATATAGAAAGTAGGTTGGTAGGGTTGTAATCCCCAAGAAGGAATGTAAGTAATCTGCCGCAGCAATAAACAAAATACAAGAGGGGGATTTTAAAGGTTGCAGGGGGTATGAGTATCAATTACCACCTAGCAATATCCCCACCGAGGAAGAAGATTCAACCCCAAGCTTCAATGTGCAACAAAAAATAAACTCAGATGAGTTTTTAACAGAATATTTGGCTTCTTTAAACAATGTAATGAGTGTTAAAGAGCCTGGTAGTTATTGGGAAACTGCACAAAGCCAAGAATGAGTAGCAAGCATTCAAGCCATGAAAAATTAACTAGAAGCACTATATATGAACAAGACTTGGAAGCTAACTGATCAACTTGCAGATAAGAAAGCAATTGATTTGCAATTGGGGTACAAGATAAAGTTCAGGGCTGATGGAAGCATATAAAGACTGAAGGCAATACTGGTAGCTAGAGGAGATAAACAGTTGAAAGGAAAAACTTACACACTTTTTCTCCAGTAGCTTAATTTTGTCACTGTAAGAGTATTGACAGCAGCCGCAGCCATAAAGGGATGAAGTTTGAATCAACTTGACATCAATAATGTATTCTTACATTAGAAAGAAACAGGACAGTTTTGCAAACTAGAAAGAAACATTTATGGGTTAAATTAGGCATCTAGACAGTGGAAATTGGAGCTTAAGAAGTTCCTAATGGAGAAATGATTCAAGCTATCCAATTGGGACTATTCCTTGTTCATTAGAAAGAATGGGAAGAAGTTGTGCATAATTTTGGTTTATATAGATGACCTTCTAGTTACTGCTGATGGGGTACATGACAATGGTCAAAGATGATCTCAACACCAAGTCTCACAATTAAGGATTTAGGTGTATTAAGATATTTCTTGGATTAAGAAGTTGCAAGGGACAACAAGGGAAATATGCTCAATCAAAGAAAATATATTAATGATATTGTGATTTCTTAGGAAATGCATCGATTTCATGGAAAACAAAAAAGCAGAAGACAGTGTCAAAGTCACTTGCAGAATTAGAATACATGTCCATGTCACCAACTGCCACTGAGCTGGTATGGATGGATGAAGTTTTTGGAAGACTTGGAGCTAGATGTTTCTAAGCCTATTACACTCTTCTTTGATGATAAGGTTGTTCTACATAGCACACAATCCAGTATTTCATAAAAGAACTAAACACTTATAGAGACTGTATTGATGATGGATTAATTGAAACAAGATCATATCAAGTCATCTCTTCAATTGGCGGATCTCATGACCAAGTCTCACACAATACCATCATATGTTTCTTTCTTTCAAGTTAGGAGACTCATTCTCTTATAGAGAAGTCCAACTTCGGCAACTTGAGGAGGGTGAAGAAATATCATTCTCATTTCTTTATTCTTTTTGTTCTAGCTTTTCATCTCCTGTAATTTGGTTGTACTATCTTCTCTCTTTTATGCTTTTCTCTTTTTCTTTTTTACATGTATAAATTATAATTGTAGTGTTTTGATTGGTTAAGGTTGTATAGTAGGTTGGTCGGGTTTTAAACTTGTAATTCCCATGAGGGAATGTAAGTAATCAACCACGACAATAAATAAGATATAAGAGAGAGAACTTAATGGCTGAAAACTTTATTCTTCATTTCTTCATCCTAAAGTTATTGTTTCATTGACGAAACAAAACCTTCGAAAAGATTGAAGCTTTTCAACTTTCACGTTAGCAATACATAACTTCTCAAAAACGATTGTTAAAAATAAACTATCTAATATTGCAAAAGTGAAAAAAATTTGTAGATAAAATGTAAAATGGAGAGGGATTATTACTTTTGGTAGCTAACTAGCTATAGTAAGTACCAAATATAAGAATTTACAGTCTTTAATTCACTCATAGGAATATAAAGTACTACACAAAAAGTAAGAAAATTTGTACTAGAATAATAATGAGCTGCAAATGAAAAGCTAAGAAATCCAATATGCATATATCCAACCCCCTAATCACAAAGTAATTAAATCCCACCAAGTAATTAAACAACAAATAATAGACCAAATGGTGCAAATATATGTTGATGCTTCATAAAATCATAAAATCATTATCAATCAAGCTTGGAACTGCACACCAGGAGGATCTCCACTCATGTAAGTAGACCAAGCTTTAGGCTTCTCATCTCCATCAACATTGTAAGCATAGCCACCATGACGAGTAACATCCATTCCTTCCATCTCCTCCTCTGATGTAATCCTCAACAACCCCAACTTATGCAACACATAGAACAAACTCCCCATTGTCACACTCACCCATGCACATATGGTCAAGATTTGTACAACATGCGCTGCTAAGAGCCGCCACCCGCCACCCATGAGAAGGCCATACGAGGTGGCAGGGCGGCCTGGATACACTTCTTGGAGGTACTCTTTCTTGGCGAACAAGGCTGTGAAGATTATGCCCCATGCACCACACCCTCCGTGTAGCTGTAAGGCTTCCAAGGGATCGTCGTACTTCAACTTTTCTGCTAAGACGTTGCAAGTTATGAGGACAACAGCTGCAACAACCCCGCATAAGCAAGCTGCCCATGGGTCTACCACGGCGCAGCCACCTGTTATGGCAGCAAATCCACCGAGCAGGCCGTTGCACACGTCGGTCACATTCCAATGCCCTACTAGTAACCTGTAATGTGTGTTGTAGAAGATGGAAATGGTTAAGCTATGTGGATGCAAAAGTGATCACGGGAAGGAGGGGGTGGATAACATCTTTTGTAGGGGATTGGAAGGCTAGCATCAATTTACATTAATACAGACATACAGTAATACGTTTGACTGTTTGAGATAGACACGTTACTATTACTACTATTACTAGTGATGTGAAAACTGACAACTAAATGCACATAAAGCTAAACCATAATTAATGAAAGTAACTTAGAGATTAGCTGTTAAAGTTGCTCCAACCATGTAGTGTCTTTATCAAATTGCTAGACTGAGTTATCTCAAGATAGCAAGCTATACCTATTTGTTTGGGAATCTATTCACTAGAGAAAGTAAATAATCTAGTAGCCCTAAAACCCTCAATTAGAAGACCCTTAAGTTGAAAACTCAGCAACTTCGCGGATCCAAATTATAATTACAAAGGAAACCTAGTTGATGAAAATTTGACTACTTAAAAGTTGTACAAACATATTTGTACCTGCCCAACCTACTAAATTTATGTTGAGTACAATTTATGGCTTCGGATCTAGGTTATAGCAAACTTCTTAGAGATTTTGAGTTTTTTAGTGAAGTAATGTGAAGATAAACTTTATTGGGCAGAGATTATGTGAAGACGGGATACTACATTCATTTATGGTAGTCTTTTTTTATATAAATCGTCGTACCTGAGGCAAATACAAAATCAATAGTTTCATTTTCTTCTTATTTATCAATCGGAAATTAAAAATAAGTCGAAAGTATAGTGAGATGTGAAAGCACCCACTCCAAATTATCTTGTACAGTACGAGCGATATACCGTTATGACCTTGAGAACTAATCACTTGTTTTTGCGCATAAGATAATCATTTTCAAAGCTCAACCTTTATGTAAATTCTTGATATCCAAATTATGATCCCATGTGAAAAGAAAGACCCAAGTTTGGAAAAGATCAAGTGTGATATAGTTCCAAAAAAGGAACTACTACTTAAATTCAGATTACATGTACTTGAATCTTGATTCACTGAATATCCCATCCAATCACGAAGTGAGGTTACTACTATAAGTGAAATTTTACAGCTAAAGGCATTCCACAAATGAAAGATAAGCCAATATTGGAATTGTATGATTCGCATTATCTTCTGCAAGTTCACACCTTATTGTTCTATGCACCTTGACTTGGCTTGTGAATTCTTCTTCCACGCAACTTTAATGAGGGCATTTATTATAATTGGGTATATTTTCCCTCATTTAAACTTTCCTCATTGTCTAAACGTTTTATTTATTTAGAATCATTCAATTAAATAATGAAAAAGAATATGCTACACTTCAATCTAAAACTCAATAACAACGATTTTATCACTTTTTATATTCGATATAAACAATTTAATCTAATTAATTCCTGATCAAAAGATTTAAAAATACTTTCATGGATAGACGACCTACAATCAAAAAAAATAAGAATGATACAATTTTAATAGTTAAAACTCGCAAAATGATAACTATAATAATATCCTATACACAAAAATAACGTGAACAATAAAAATAATTTTTAAAATGGTAGATTGAGAAGAATAAAGAAAAAGAAGAAGAAGCAATACCTCTTTCCAAAGAGAGTGGTGAGCGCGGCCGTAGCACCGGCAAGGGTAGTGGTAACAGCAGTCCTCCCTACGGCACTCCACTGTCCATACACCGACCCGCTTTCGCCGTACGCCTTAGCAATAATCAAGAACGAACCCGGGTTAAACCCGTACCACCCGAACCACAACAAGAAAGTACCCAAAACCACCAAAGAAGCACTATGACCTTTAAGTGCAACCCCTTTCCCAGCGTGATCAAACCTACCAATCCTAGGTCCTTCAATAAACGCACCCCAAAACCCAGCTACGGCTCCAACCAAGTGAACCACACCTGACCCAGCAAAGTCAATAACGCCCGACCCAAACAATAACTTGGTCGCAAAGGCACTCCCCCACCCGTCACTAGACCAAAACCAATGAGCCACAACGGGGTACACGAACCCCGTTAGTAGGCTCGAGTAGGCTAAGTAGGACCCGAACTGTGTCCGCTCCGCTATGGATCCCGAAGTGATCCCGGCTGCAGCGATAGCGAAGCAGTATTGGAATAAAAAGTAGTTATAGTCGTAGGAAAGAGAGAATTCGGGAATGGAGGAGAGAGCGAAGAAGCGACGGCCTATGAAGGGGTTTGAAGGGGAGCCGAAAGCAAAAGCGAAACCAAAGAGGTAGAAGAATAGAGCCCCTGTTGCGGCGTCGAGGACGTTTGTGAGGAGGATGTTCATTGTGTTTTTAGCACGGACGGAACCAGCGCATAGCATGGCGAAACCGAGTTGCATGGAGAAGACTAAGTAGGCGGAGAAGAGGAGGTACACGGCGTTGATGGCGGTGGTTGCATCGGTTGTTAAAGCGGTGTTTGTTGAGATTTGTTGGCAGATGTATTCTGCTGCGTCTGAGGAGTTTAGGAGTGGGGTCAGGAGGGTGGAAGAACAGGAGGAGAAAGGAGACGCCATTGTTAAGTTTGGAGGGATCTTGTGGTAGAAGAAGATGAACTCTTTTTATTATTAGGAGTATTATCTTCTTTATATAAAGATTCGTTTGGAATTTAGATTTCGGGGTGTGATTCTGATTCTACCCTGATTCAACTTTTGACTATCTTTTCCTCTAGTAGTTTGATTCGTGATCTATATTTTGTTCAACCTCCTTCTTAATAGAAAATTTAAATAATTTACGAGGATTAATTACACCAATTTACGCATGATTTTGGCATAAATTCTCAATTTTATACTATTTTAGATAATGTATTTAATGCTTATATACAACGCTCAAGGCTATATATATCATTATCCTTATTAATTACGCCATCTATTTTAATTTAATAGGAGGTTTTGGTTCTTATTATTATTTACATTCTACTTTTTTACCATCTTATATTATTCACATATGAATAATATTTTTTTAATATCGACTTTTTATAATTTTTCGATGGAGAGTTATTGTAACACTCTGTTTTTAAACAATAAAAACTAAAGTGGATAAGCAAACCGATTATAAGTAACAATAGTAGCGAAAAATGTCATTCTACGACTATATTAATTAAACTACAACAAAATAAATATAATTCATTACTTAAATTAACCGAAAATTTTATTTTATAAGAATGAGGCCCGATAACCTCATAACATTTCATAATATCAAGAATACCCAAAGTATACCATCCGAAACATAAAAATAAATTATCCAAAATAAGCTTGTAACCAACATCATCCAAACCAAATATTGCAGAAATGCAAATTATAATAAACAAGAACCAAGTCGCATGGGGCGACGGCTTTATTCGCGTGTTACGATTTTGCTCATGGGTCGTGGATCAGTTCCTAAGGGCCTGTGCTCTTCGCATAAATCTAGTTAAACTGAACTGAACTGATTGGAGCTGAACTGAACTGAATTGAATTGAATTAAATTGAATGTATTAAATATATAAATAATGTTTAAATAATAGTAATAATATGAATATGAAATTATTATTATAAAGATAATTAATAATAATTAATAAATAATAAATAATGATAGTAGTATTTTGGATATTTTTAAATGATAGTTATAAAGAAATAATAGTAATAATGATACAATAATAATAATAATAATGATTAATGATAATAATAATTAAAAAGAATAATTTTATCCCTAATAAAAATTTACATTTCTTATCTAAACTACTACGGATATAAATTATAGAATTAATCAAAACTTTCATATAATTAAAAAGAATAATTCTATCCTAAATAGAATTACATTCCTTATCTAAAAAAAATACTGATATGAAAATATAAAATTAGTCGTAAGTCTTGTAACCTTCATTTGAAATCTAAGAAAATTATAATTTTTGCACTATGACAGTTCAGTTCAGTTCAGAAGAAATAATAAAGTCTTACCGAAGGGAGACACCACATCACTCCACATCATTATGCGTATATAATTAATAGTTTATTTTTAATAAATAATAATTAAAAAGAATAGTTATATCCTAAATAAAAGATTACATTCCTTATCTAGAAATACAATCTATATGAAATTATAAAATTAATCATAACTTCCATTTCAAATCTCATATTAATTGGAGTGAGCTGACTTCTAGATAAGTTAGTCGGATGAGAATAATGGGGTAACATAATCTCATATCAATTATTTCTCTTAGTTACGTAATCCTTTAAACACTAACAAATTGATAAGTTAGTCAGATGAGAATTATATGTAACGACTGCCAAAATTATAATATCTTCATCAGTTTAAATATTTATAGTACTATTTTTTATTTTTAGGGCTTCGCCAAATATTTACAATAAAAGTGTTTATTTCATAATATAGATATATTTAATATTTTTGATACCCTTAGTACCAAAAATATAAAAAATGGAAACTATAAATAGATAAAAACCCGACTCGGGCATTATCCGAGCATTTTATTTAGATACATTTTTCTATAATTGCAAAAAAACTTAAATTTTACCTATTAAGGGCATGTTTTATTTTGCATAAATGAGCTGGACTGAACTAAATTCAATTGGAGTGAAGTGATTTATATTAAAATGACTAATTTAATATTGGTTTTAATAATGAATAAAGATATGATAACAAAAAATATATAAAAATAATTATAATTATAGCAGTAATAATAAGAATAATAATGAGTAAATAAATTAGACTAATAATGATAATATCATTAATAAATAACATGGTTAAATAATGAATGAAGCTGACTTGAACTGAACTGAACTTATTGGAGCTGAATTGAACTAAACGGAATTGAACTGAACCGAACTGAACTGAACTTATTAGAGCTAAACTGAAATGAACTAAACTGAACTTATTGGAGCTGAACTAAACTGAATTGAAAATAAGTTGGAGAGAATAGGCTCATAGTCTTTTGGTCTTCATCATTTGTGCAATGAACATTGGCATTGAACGTTAGCAAATATTAAGATGAATAATCATTCATATAAAATGAAAAAATATACAAATAAAATGAAAATTACCAATAAAGCAAACAATAACGAATATTATTATAATGATCATCAACGCAAATGAACAATTATTCAAATAAAATGAACAATATCAATAAATGAAGAGTAGCTTGTAATGAATATTAATGCAAATGAACAAGTAAACAAATAAAATGAACAATACTAATAAACGAACATTAAGCAAATATCATTATAATGAACATCAATGCAAATGAACAATTCTATACATGAATTAAGCGAAAATTCAAATAAAATGAACAGTATAAATAAACAAACATTAGTAAATATTATTATGTTGAACATCAATACAAGTGAACAATCTTTCAAATAAAATAAAAATTATTCAAATAACATGAAAAATACCAATAAAACGAACATTATCTACTATAATTATAATAAACATCAAAACAAATAAAGAATCATCCAAATAAAATGTAAAATACTAATAAAACGCACATTATCGAATATTTTATTATAATAAATATCAATGCAAATAAACAATAATTCAAATAAAATAAATAATGATAATAAAATGAACATTAGAAAATATTATTAGAATGATCAAACATCAATGCAAATGAACAATAATTCAAATAAATTAACAATACCAATAAAACGAACATTAACAATTTAAATATTTTTGAAAAATTTATGAAAAAATACCTTATTTGTTATAATTTTTGTGAAAAAACACCTTGTATAATTATTTTCGCGAGAAAACACCTTATATGTTACTTTTTATCGAAATGCTAACCTTTTTGTTAGGGCCCATTCGGTATACTGTGGTTTTAAATTTGGCAGTTTTTTGTATTTAAAAGTCATATGATATATATCATATTTCCTCCGTTTTTAAAAATTGTGACACTTTCCAAATATAGAAGTTTGGAATTAATTGTGACACTTTCTTTTGGGGCAAATCTTCCTCTCTCCTATAGTCCTATCACATGGGTTCCAAATCTTTCTTTCTTTCTCCATAAATTGCCTAGGAGTTCGTGAAATCAAAAGTGTCACAACTAATAAAAAACGGAGGAAGTATAATTAATCAAAATTTTGTCAAATTTATTGGAAACATGATGATTTTGCAAACTGACAACTAAAAAGTGCAAACCACTTTTTGTAGTTTTTTATTTTCAAAAAAACTGAAAACAAAAAACTATAACGAACGACCACTTAGATTTTGGCTAAAAAGTCAAAGTTGTAGACCTTCACCCTCCAACTTTTCATTCATCTTTGCGGGTCAGATATTGACCAATTTTTTTGTGAATGTCTGTCTCCCATATATAAAAAGGATGGCGGAAAAATTAAAAGGTTTAGTGACCGAATATTTGACTTTATAGCTAAAATTCGATATTAAGATTTGCATTTTGATAAAAACTGACATACAAAATATTTTCTCACAAAAAATTTTATAAATAATAATTTCTCTCAAAAAAATTTATAAATAATATTTTCTCATAAAAATTATAACAAATAAAATCTTTTCTTTTGCAAATTTTTCAATATTTTTTAAGAAAAAATTAATAGAAAAATCCAACCTTTATTCGATCAAACACTATACCAATGGTACATAATTGAAAAATCCCACCTTTATTTCAACAAGAATACCACCAAGTGAACTTCCATTCTCGGCTTCTCTCTCTTTATCTCAGTTCTTTCTCCGCCATTGTTGCTGCTATTATACTCGTCTCTCCAACGCTTTAAGTTGCTGCAGCCTACAAGTACAGGGTATGGCTTTCTCTAAATTTATATGACTTGCTACATTCTTGTAGAGAATTAATTGCTGCAAACCTAGATACTTAGCTATGCCTTTTCTTGACCTGATGTCTTTCTAATCAGATTCTGATGTTAGAAACCGATGGGCAATATATATTTTCATCACCAACCCTAAATTTTCTAGTCTTACTATCATTCCTTCAATTTTTCACATATATTCTTTTTTTTTGTTAATTTAATGAAAATCTAATATTTTACGGCACTTCTATCTTAATTTCCAATTTGGGTCAACGGTTCTTTTCTTGAGATCTTTATTTGGATTTTGTAATGTTGAAGTGTAATTGAATTTTGGTATGAGCAGATTAAGTTCAGGAAAAGTGATTCAGGTTTGGTGAATTTGCAACATTTTGTTGGATGTTGTTTTTATTTTCGAGTTATGAGTTTTTATTTGAAAAAAGCCCCGAAAGCACTGAAATGGGATGTAGTGAATGAACGGAGGAGTTTGCGAGTCTGATATCAGGATTAGATCTTTTTGTATGATGTACAGTGTATCCTTGTTTATCGGAAGTTGAAGTACAATCAGATCAATATGCATGAATCTGGATGTTTTGCCCTGTGTATATGCTGGTTTCTACATTCATACGTTTTTCATAATCTTCCCCGTAGCTTGTATGCAGGTGGAAATGAATACCTTGATGCTGAAAAAGCACTATAAGGATATATAGTGAAATGATTTTTAATGTAGTGGGATTAGAATTTCTTACATGATTCAATCTTGTGGCGTGTGATCCCTGATAAAAGTTGGTAGTTAAATACTTCATCCATTTCTAAATAAGTGAAACACTTTTCTAATATGGAAATGTCACAATAAGTGACACCAAACTCAAAATAGGATATTTTTAATGATAAAATTACATGATTACCCTTACTCAAGCAATATATATCCAATTGTTTATTTAGTTAAAATACTCTTTCTCTTTTCAATTGTGGTCCATAACTTTCTCTCTCTAACCTCCTTGGTTTTCCCTCATTTGCTCTACGTTCCACTTATTTAGAAACGTAGGAAGTAAGTGTCAGTGTTCGACATTGAGATTGAACTCCAAGCAATTAAGCTAAATTAGCTAAGAACAAATGAGAGGAGAATCGAGTTTGTAAGAGAGAAGAGAAGAGTTTCATTGTATATTATTCTGAATGAATGATTACATCACTTAGCTAGCTATATATACAAGATAAGAGAGGAGAGAGATCTAACTAACTCAACTCAATCTAGCTAACAAACTATCTAACAAACTAAGAAACTTGTTAGAAGATATTTACATACGATAGCCAAAGCTAATATCTAAGTACCAACACCCCCCTCAAACTTGGGATGGGAGAAGAATGAAGCATGCCAAGTTTGGAAGAGAGTAAATGATGTTGAGAGCTAGGCAAAATCTTAGTAAAAATATCGGCTAGTTGATTGTGAGTGGGTAGATAGCTAAGTTGGATAAGACCTTCAAGGACTTTATCCCTTGTAAAATGGCAGTCCACCTTTATATGCTTGGTCCTTTCATGAAAGATTGGATTCTTAGCTGACTGGTTGTCACAATGGAGAGTGACATGCTTGAGAGAAGAAAGACCAAACTCTTCAAGTAATCTAACTACCCAAGTGACTTCACTAGCTGCTTAAGCCATTGCCCTATATTCTGCTTCCATAGAACTCTTGGAGATGGTGCTTTGCTTTTTAGATTTCCAGCTGATAGGTGAATTACCAAGAATCTGAATTTGTGAAAGCTTGTAAAGAAAGCAAAGAAGTAGCTTTAAGAAGTATGCCTTGGCCTGCGGTGTGTTTAATATATTTGAGAGCATGTGTAAGAGCCTGACATTCTCACATTCAGGGGCTATGCATGAACTGATTGAGAGACTGAACAGCAAAAGCTATATCAGGCCTTGTGTGAGATAAAAAATTGAGTTTGCCAACATAAGATAGAGCTCAGGATCAGAGTATGAAGAAGTATCTTTAGTAAGCTTGAGATTAAGAGGAAAACGAGTAATAGCCACCTTTGTCAAATAAAAAACACAATCAGACAAGAGCTCTTTGGTGATTCTTTTCTGTGTGTAAGAATATAACCATCAGAGGTGTTACTAATCTCTATGCCAAGAAAATAATGGAGTAACCCCAAATCTTTGATGCTGAAAGTAGTATGGAGATAACTCTTGAGAAACTGAATAAGAGCTTCATTGGCACTTGTGATAATAATATAAACTGCAACAATGTGAGTATCCCCATCAATTTTTTTAAGAAATAGAGAATAATCATTCTTGGATTGGGAGAAACCCTGAGACAGCAAAGCATCAACCAATCTAGCAAACCATTGTCTTGACGCCTGTTTGAGACCATATAAAAACTTCCTGAGCTTACAAACCATGCCATTTGGAACAGCTACACCTTCAGTAGGTTTCATATATACCTCTTCATGTAAATAACCATGAAGGAATGCATTATTAACATCAAGCTGAAATAAATTCCAGTGGTTACAAGCTGCAAATGGGATCAAACATCGAACAATTGACATTTGACAACTGGAGAGAAAGTTTCTAGGTAGTCAAGACCATATTTTTGTGTAAAACCTTTAGCTACAAGTCTAGCTTTGTATCTCTATTGAACCATCAGCCAACCTCTTGATTTTATAGACCCATTTACAGCACATAGCCTTTTTTCCTTTAGGCAAAGAGACAAGATCCCAAGTACCGTTAGCTACAAGTCTAGCTTTAACCTCGTTGTCCGTAGCAATAACCCACTGAGGATCACAAGCAGCTTCATTGTAAGAGGTAGGTTCCAGAGCATCAGTGTGAGTAGCTACCAAAGCTTGATGAGAAGAAGGAAGAGAGTCAAAATATATCAGATTACACCAATGGGAGCAGCTCCAAAAAGCGAGGCCGACTAAAAATTTCGCTTTCAACGTCAACAGCACCACGAAAAAAGGAAACTATGGTTGCCCACTAATCTGAGATCATAGGTGGTTTAGTACCATGGTTCGAAAATACGGGAACGGTTTCGGATACGGGAACGGTTCGGGTTTCGGGGTAACGGAACGGATACGGTTGTCGCGGACCGCAATACGGTTGTTGCGGCAGGAATTAAGTTTTATAGTTATTTTAAAAAAAATGCTTTTATAGGACTAAATTTTCATTAAAGTAAATAATAAAAATCTTTATTAACAATTGAAAGGGGATAACTGGACTTAAAAGTTAAAACTTTTAAGGTAAGTAAAAAGCATAAAAAGTGTTAAAATGTTGGTTTTAAAAATAAGTAAATAAAAGCTTTTTTTTAAATAAAAAAAAAAAACTGTTGGGGACAGCACTAGTCAACGCACAGAGGAAGGCAAAAAGTATAATAAAATTTAGTTTTATATTGAATAAAAAAGCACCTTTACAGGCTTACAGCTATAATAGAAGAGAGAGAAAGTAAAAGAGGGGGTGCACCTTGTTCCCAGATCTGAAGCTTCTCGAAGGAAGAAATAAAAGATGAAGAGAAGAAACTAATGAACGCTAACTCGCCGGAGCTTCTCGAATGCACTCACCGTCATCCTATGTCACCTCCGGCGAGTTCGTGGCCACCAATTGCTTCCTAATCACGAGTTATTTTGCACCATGCTCGAAATTCATCTACAAAGCCTGGGTAAGAGTTATTTTCAATTAAAAATTGTTCTTTTTTCAAATTCTTTCTCAGATCTATCTTCTTCTCTCGCATGTGCCCTAAAAGCTTCCGTTTTGATGCGGAAAATGCGGGCGAAACCGTGTTGTCACGGTCAATACGGCCGTTCCGGCCAAAGAAACGGGGTTTTCAAACCCAACGTGCTGAACCGGACAAAAACGGTTCGGTGAACTTGAAAACCGTTCCAAAACGGGCGAACCATTCCAGAACGGCCGTTTTTTTGAACCATGTTTAGTACACACAAAATCTTTATAGTAAAATGGTTGTTTGAGAGGTCTAGAAGTTCTTCTAAGAGAAGAAGGAAAATTTGTATGTGGAACATTAGATTGAGAGGAAGGAAAAAGAGAAATAGGAGAATGAGAGCTAGGAGAAATAGGTATGTCAGAATGAGGAGATGAAACTGAGCTAGGAGAAGAATCTGAAGCTGAAGTAGGAGAAGAAGAAGAAGCTGAAGTGGGAGAAGGAGAAGAATCTGAAGGAGGAGAAGAAGGGTGTGAGAGATTTGCAGAAGGAGTAGATGGTGGAGGTGGAGAGGCTGAAAAAGGATCGATAGTAGCAATAGGTAGGAAAAAATTGACAGAATAAGAAAGATTAAGAGGGTTAGAGATGTGAAAAGGAAAGTGTTCTTCATAGAATTTAACATCTCTGGATATAATGATTTTGTTGGTAACTAAATCAAGAAGCTTATAAGCTTTATGGTTGGTAGGGTATGCAATAAAAACACAGCGGTGTGATCTAGAATCAAATTTGGTTCTGTACTTTCTTCATTAGGATGAGTCTGAATCTTCATGTTACTGAGTTCTTTATGTGCTTCTTCTTGTAACAACTTTCCATATGCTTTGGTTATGGTTGGAAGTGGATTCATCATGAGTATAATACTCTTAGTATGTATAAATTTCTCATTAATTTTCATGAGAAATTGAATCAATCTTTGTCTTTGTTGTGTCTTTTCCAACTTTTGTGTAATATTGCAACTGCAAGTAGAACACTCACAACAAGGAAGTGGATCTAATCCATCTAATTGATCCCATAACATCTTGATTGTGGTGAAAAAATTTGAAAATCCTTCACCATCAGCCTGAACTGCCCTAACAAACACAGAAAAAAGTTGTAGTGCTGAGGATTCACTAAATCTCTCTTCTAGATCTAACCATATCTCTCTAGCTGTGTTGAAGTATAAAACACTTCTGCTAATTGATGTTTCAAGAGAGTTTAACAACCAAGAAATGACAAGATCATTACATCTACTTCGTAATCTGTAGCTTGCTGAACTTGTTGCAGGTTTGCTCAAATTGCCATCAATGAAACTAATCTTGTTTCTAGCTGATAAAGCAATAGTCATAGACCTCTTCCAATCATTATAACCACTGTGCCATTGAAAACTGTATTTACTAATCTAGATGCATTTACATCAGAATTATTGAGAAAATATATTGAGTTAGGATCTTGAGAAGGATCTAAAGATGTTTGTGAATGTGTTTGAGGAATTTCTGTTGCCATTTTTTATTCTTTGATGATGATCACATTTAGAAATGATCAAATGATATCAATGAATTGAGAAATGAACGAATGAAATTATGAGAAAAGGAAAGAAAGAAACTGAAAGTAGTGATGATCAAAAATACTGATGAAGATAGGAAGTTAATGTTGATCTTACAACAAATTTTCCGCGGAAAGAAGATGATGTGCAGAATCTTTCTGCTCTGATACCATGTCAGAGTTCAACGTTGAGATTGAACTCCAAGCAATTAAGCTAAATTAGCTAAGCACAAATGAGAGGAGAATCGAGTTTGTAAGAGAGAAGAGAAGAGCTTCATTGTATATTATTCTGAATGAATGATTACATCATTTAGCTAGCTATATATATACAAGATAAGAGAGGAGAGAGATCTAACTAACTCAACGCAATCTAGCTAACAAACTATCTAATAAACTAAGGAGGTTGTTAGAAGATATTTACATATGATAACAAAAGCTTCTAAGTACCAACAATAAGATAACAATCGAATATTGGCTTGTGCTTCAATTTTCTTATTCTATAGCATTGATGTACTGTCTGTTGGTAATTTGGTACTTAGTAGCCTTGCATAAGAAAAGAAGGAACACCATGTATATGTTGAAACATCTGACTAACTGCGTGAGTAACTTTTGGTACAGGTGACACATGGCTTCTACCTTCCGTGCTTTTTTAAACAGCCCTGTTGGTCCGAAAACAACTCATTTTTGGGGCCCTGTTGCGAATTGGGGATTTGTTGTCGCTGTATGTTTCTATTCTAATGTTTTGGAATTGTTAACATGTTCTCTTCAGATATTAGGATGAGATATGATGCTTTTTTAGCTAAAGCGTACCCACTTAATTGTTTGCATGATTGCTGGAGTACATAGGGGCTTGTGGACATGAATAAACCCCCTGAAATGATATCAGGAAACATGAGTGCAGGTTGACATTTCTGGCTTTGTTGCAAGGTTTACTATCTAAGAATATTGTCTAATAAACTGATTTTATGTCTTTTACTGGTCTGCAGCAATGTGTGTTTACTCGGGATTATTCATGAGGTTTGCATGGATGGTGCAGCCTCGCAACTATTTACTTTTGGCATGCCATGCTTCAAACGAAACTGTGCAGCTGTACCAATTCTCCCGGTGGGCAAGGGCTAATGGGTAAGGATTCTGAATTACTCTTCATTCAAAAAGAAATTTATGTTTACTAGTGTTCTGTTTAGTTCATCCTTCTTTCAGTGATTCATTTTTCATGGGGTGTTTAGTGAAGTTGGAATTCCTTAGCTTGTGCTGCTCACTTTTGCATTAACAGAGCTTCTAATTTAGTTGAACCTAGTCTATATGCCCGTTTGACGCACGGGAATATTTTTGGTTTGATAGTTTTTTTTTCTAAATCATATATGAACACCCATTCAGAATTAGAGAAATAGCAAAATGATAAGAAACAATGACATTCTAATAATAAGCTAGTAAAGGAACAATCTAGATACTTGAACTACAAATCTCATCAATTCTACCTCAAAGAAGTTGCCATCTTTATTCGGTAATAGCCATATACATCCACTAAGACAAAACTAAGATCAAAAGAGCAAGAAACCCCTGAAAAGTTATTAATTGGTAAATGTAAACAATCAATAATATTACCAAAATCTCAAACACAACAAATCATATGCACCAATCAGGTGTACGAACTACTACCAAGTTTCACTTCGACTGAAATGGCCAAATTTATTCAAAATTCAGTTATGGAATTCTCAGTCTTTCCGCTTAGCCAGAGAATTCATATTCTTTTGCTAGATTTAGCGACACATCTATTAACTTTTGCGCTATTTCTAGAAATAGATATAATTTTGGGTTGTTGATTTTATACTTTACATGTCATTCGCAGCAATAGTTTACTTATTCTTTTTCATTATAGGTTCTTGTTTGTTATTTAGATTTCTAGGTTATGTTTTTCCACTTTTAGGTTTGATTTGTTCATTTCTAAAAGTCAGAATCTCAATTTTTAGGCTTTAGAGCTGCTGTTTCATTGTTAAAATCTCACACTTCATTTAAGCAATAGTTTCTATATATTTCCTGAAGGTAGGTTCTTACAATTTAAACTTCTAGGTTATGTTTTCTCATTTATAGGTTTAATTCATTCATAAACAAGTAGTTTAAGGTGAGGAGTTGTAGTGTGGTTATCAAAATTTTATCTTTTTTTAAAAAGTAGATATGATAGTAGTTGGTGGGGGTATATTTCTATTGGAGGAAAGAGAAAATTGGGTAACTTTCTAGTGATTAAGGTAAAGGTTATGCCAAAGGAAAAATAAGATAGTAATAATGGAACCATTCCAACGATACAAGTGGTCAAACTAATTTGAGACAACATAATTTACGGAGGGCGTACCATGCCAAAAATTTTAAAAAAATCCTTCTAGGTAATAGAGGAAGTAAGGGATTAACAAAAAATTAGAACACCAATATGTCAACCATGGTAAGCTACATCGGACCTGCGAACAAGATTTAGATGATTAGAGACTAATTATTATCAAAAATACTAAATTATACAAAAAAAAATCAAAAAGTAGAAAATAATTACATATACGGAATGTGTATAAGGCTAAACTTAGGGCATGGATTGTTACTTCAACAATCTAATCACTAGGTAAAAACAACTAAATAAGAAAAACCATTTGAAAGACATAATAGAGGGAGACTAGCCAATAATCTCCTAATTACTCTATACTTCTCTAGAACTAAGGGGGCATTTGGTTGGGTATGTGGAATTGGGAAGGAATGGAAGTCGATTTAACACAAAAATGGAAACAATGTATGTCACCTTTATGAATCGTTTGGTTCAGTGAAGGAAATCACCCAATCTATAACAAAGAACAAATCTTACTCTTTTAAAGAACATAGAAGATCCGGGAGGCCCGGCCGGTTTAACAATCTCAACAAAAACTAAAGTATACATGCCTCTCTCTAGCTTTTCTTTTAGTGAGCCCGGGGACCTGGCCGACCACACTAAGATAGATGATGGTTAGAATTCTTACGATAAGCAAAATAAATCAATCCAATATCAATTAGGGGCAAGATTATTCACCAAATCTCCACACCTTTAAACATCACTCCATACATCTTTCACTCTATCTTGTTAATAACTTTCCTAATTCAATAACAAGGTTTCTGATCATTCTTTCATGAGGAGTTGTCCTTTTCCATATCAGTATCATTTTATTCAATGTTCCCAGCTGCTTCAGAATCACATGAATTATTTTCATAAGGTAATAACAAGGTTTCTAATCATTCTTTCATGAGGAGTTGAACTTTTCCATATCAAAATCATTTTATTCAATGTCTCCTACTTCTCAAAATTACATAAATCAATCATTCATAGAATATCAACTTGGTTCATATCATATCATTTATTCTTCAGACTTCAACAAGATTCCTTAACCACGTACAACAGATCAAGCAATCCATATGATTTATGTTATCTAGCAATAAGCATACCAATAAGCATATTGCCCTTTACATAGCTTATATGAAGTAGGGTCATTACACCTTTCATAATTTAACTCACAAACATACAACAACAACAAAACTTATTTCCAAAATGATTTGGGTTCGGCTAACATGAATCGTCATCTGAAACCGTTGAAATAAGAGATGGCATCAACAAGTGTGAAAATTTTTTTTAAAATAAAAAGACAAACACATTAAAGATAAACAAATGAATAAGGTAATTACACCCCTTCTTTCACGTGAATCTTGTCCCTCAACGCAACTCTCTCCAACGCTTGCTCCTATCGATCCCATGTAAACTCATACCATTTGCAATTACCTTCATTTAATTCATCTGAGGTCTACACTCTAGATGATATATAGTTTAAGTCAGAGGAGACATACACTTTAAATGATCTACACTCATTCATAACATGTATTCTTGTGGTCATTCTAGAGAATTCAAACCACATCGAGACTTAAAAACTATTGTCTGTCTTACATACTAAAATCATTTGCTTCAAAAGAGATGAGGTGGTCTACTATCAAAATTAAAAGAAATGTGATGCATTTACACTTCTATTGTCTCATGTTAAAAGAGGTGGCTTAGTCATGTCAAAAATATATTCTTGAACCTTTTAAAGCTAAATTAATGCCAATTGTTCCAAAGAAAAGCAAATTGCTCCAATGGACGCATCTTCCTACAACCTACACCAGGAACATTTCTTTTAGGTATTAAGAATAGCCAAATAAAAGTTCGTAAGCTCCCATGTCATATTAGTTGGTGTATGAGCAAGGTGATAATAAGATAAAGTTGTTTCCGAAAAGGAAAAATCATACCAAATACTTAAGCATATGCTATGAAAACACCCACATTCGTTTATGTCTTAAAGTAGTCCATCTTATGAATTTAAGTTCACTAATTTAAGGATTTAGTAATTAAGATATAAGTTGTTTTGTAATTATACAAGAAACACTAGTTGTTGCTTCATTTTATTCCTTCGTAAAATTACTTCTAAGAAAGGCACTATTGAATTGTTTTGTTTAAAAACAACTTGTGTTCCCGAAGCTCTAAGTGAAAGAAATCGATTATCTGACTATAAAGTAGATATTGAGACCTAGTCAAGAAGAAAATAAGAGTCCTTAACCTGGGTAAAATTTCTATTTTATCATGACCTGCCAATAAAAAAAACATACTTTGTTCACAGCTTTGAAGGGATGCACAGAGAATCTTTCTTAAGGTCACACAACTTGTTATTGGATATCCAACTATCGGCAAGCTTATTTAGTCATACCACAAAAAGACTCTTCTGTTGTGTATAACTATATACTACTTCCTCGGTTTTTTTTTACTTGCATCATTTCCCACTTTTAGAAGTTACAAATTACTTGCATCATTTCCCACTTTTAGAAGTTACAAATTACTTGCATCATTTCCTTTTATGGCAATACTTTCTCTCTACCTCTCTCCAATCACATGGATCCCCTTTTTTCCCCTCTCTCTATCTCTCTCCTCGCCTTAATTCTTGTGCCCCATGTCAATGATGCAAGTATAAAAAAACGGAGGAAGTATATTTCTTAGTTCAACTATATACTTGGTGCTAATTATTTCCTGCAAGTGATGAATGATTAGTCGGAAATGTTCTTGTTTGGACGTGATTGATCTAACTGCTGATTTATCTAGTCTTTTCTGGTTTGTTGCCAAAGTAAACTTGACCCACATAATGACTTAATACTCGTGCCAATCTGTTATGTAGGTACTTGTCAGAGAAGAAAGAGGAAGGCACTTCACAATGATTTCACCTTCTTCGCCAAAGTGCTTATCTTCAAAAAATTTATTTGTATACTATTTAAGAGCAAGTTTTGAGTTGCATGCTTCAGAAATTTGTCAAAATGTCCAAAATTTTGCGCTACCTCTTTTTTTTATGGCTTTCTAATCTTTGCGGATGGAAATGTATTATTGCCTTTTTGATTCCTGCAACAGCTATAGCATCACCTAGTTAAGAGGTTGGGAACGTCATGTGATTGCCTAATTGGAATGATGTTGTGGTCTATTTGTGCTTTAGAGATAGAATGTTACAGAATCAGTCTCCGTCAAAGCTAGCATCTTAATTGTCTAAAGAACTATCTCCAGCAAAAATTATAAAGTTTCGAACAAGTCACAATACACTCAATTGTGCCTGAATACATTAACAAAACAATAGTAAGTATTTCATCTGGCCTTGCATCTCATAAACTTCTCTGTGCACGTATAGCATCCACTGTTATCTTTACTGTAGATTTCATCCAGTCATATGAAGATACAAAATAGGAGAAATGCTAGAAATGTCCTTCCATTAGGTACATTTTCATAAACTTCCCACAAAATAAGCATGATCGTCTGTAAATTTAATATGGGGCCATAATGCCTTAATACTGGAACATGGCTTGGCCTTTATCATCTGTATTCAGCACTCCTTAAGCTACACAATCATCAACATGATGGGCCATCAAAGAAAAGTGCAGCCAGTGTCTCGTCAGAATTTAAGCAGATTTTGGATAGGTCTAGTTCAGTCTCTATCTTCATCCTGCAATTGAGGGAGTGTCCACTTGCCAGATTTAAATTTGTTGTAGAAGGTGGAGCTTTTTGACACAATGTAAAAAACTGCATATAGCAACAACGAATTAGCAGAGGCAAAGAAAAGGGGATGAGTTCTTGAACTGGACATCTAATGGTCTGAGTATGACCAGGTATCAAATCAACAAAAAACAGAAGTTACAAATAAATGGATGAAAAGTTAGTCAGGGTGCACAACTGTGCAAGCGGGCCAAGCTTAGCCGTATACTATTCTATTCATGTTCAAGCTCGTTTAATTTAAACAAGTCCGAGTCCAAGCTCGAGCTTTCTCCAAGTCTGTTCCACTTTCACGTTCATTAATCGCGCCACACTCATAAGCTTTTTTCATAAGTGAGTTTTTGCAAAGAGTTTTTGTTCCTAAACATCTAAATGAGCTCCTGTTCATAAACGTCTAAACGAACTTTCACCTTCATGGGCTTTCAAATGAACGTAGATGAGCTTTTAATTAAACATTAAACGATCATGTTCATCAACATAAATAAGCAAACATTTTAGTGGATATACACGAGCTTGTTCATGGACAAATCATGAGCATAAATAGACGAGTATAACTATGTTCATGTTCAAGCTCAGTTCGTTAACACGAAATTTAATCGAGCTCGAGCCCAAATTTTACCCAGAGTCGAGTTGAGACTCTTTACACCCCCAGGCACAAGTACTAAGAGTTTAAAAGTAACAAAATAAAAGGGGCGTTTGGTCCAAAGAGGAAAAAGGGAAAGGAATCAAAAAAGAGTACGGAAGGAAAGGAGTCCAAATCCTCCCAATTATACCCCAAATTTGGTTTATGCTGAGAGAAAAGGAAACAAAATTAAACAAAAGACATCAGCAACAGGCAAGCACAACCGATGTGTTACAATCCAACCTGCCTTTAGTTTTATTTTCCTTAGTTTATGCTTTAGTTTATGTTTTAGCACTCTTGTATAGGCATAAGGTTCCATTATTGAGTTACAGTAAATTCAATGTTCACTGGAAATATGTACTATTTCAAACTTAAGCCTCTTTAGGGGGAGATGATGAATGAAATGTTTGTTCACCACTAAGGCCTCCTATCACTTGTATGCTTGCTTTATAATATTGTGATGTTGTTGTTGGCCAATTTAGAGCTTGTGCCGCCACTTATTATAAAGCGCTCACCCAAACTCAAAACAGGTACATCTCGTCGTCGGCCCTGCTCGTGCCTGCCTTGAGCACACGAGCGCCCCGATTGACCCTCTTCTCGTGCTCTTGTCGCCAATAGACAAGAGTACTCTTTCAAATACCGAGTGCTCGTGCCTCACGAGCCTCAAAAGACCCTTTTCCGCATTAAGGCTAGCGCACTTGCCAACAGAAGGCAAGGGCGTGCCGCACGTTCCGAGGTCAGAACTTAAAGCATAATAAAGCATAAACTAAGGAAAATACAACTAAAGGCAGGTTGGATTGTAACATCCTCCCCCACTTAAGCTGTCGACGACCTCGTCGACTTACAAGAATTACAATATAAAAATGAAAAGTCTCCTATGTTGAACTTGATTGTCTTCTTGTTTCTGTTGGAGTCTTTGTCGACATTGGGCGAGCTATATCGGAAGGCTTGTTGAAAGTTGCTTCCTTGAGGTTGTTGTGTGGAGCACTCGGCTTGGGTTGATGCTTCTTTGGAGTCCAGCTCTGCGGAGCTCGCTTGGGCATCTGCTTTGGCGGAGACTTCACCTTGTTTCTGTCTCGATCCTGGCTCGCTCTCCATACACGAGGTGTCTCTTTGGAGTAGTTCTTAGGCTTCTTACCCAGCAGAACCTGACTTGAGCAAGATCCTTGTTTCTGGTTTCTGCGGTAAGAGGGTGTCTTTGGTGATGCCTTTCTTTGTGGCCTCCTCTCTCGCAAAGTGTTTTCTCGGATGCAAGCTTGTCTCTTTGATGTTGCCTTTACTTGAGGTTTCATCACTCGCATTGCCGAGCACTGTTGAACTTCTTCTTGGGGTACATATCTCATTGAACCCATTCTGTAGATGGCCCCCATCTGTCTCGGTGGCTCATCCTCATTGTCAGACTCATCCGTTGAAAGTTTTTTATGGATTAATAAATGTGCATTTTTAAGTTTGCGCTCATACAAAGATCTAGGTAGCTCATCTGGTGCTTCATCGACACATAGCGGGTACTTCGCGCTGAATCTTGTCGAACTCTCCTTTGTGCTCGCACTCCCACCACTTATGTGTGCCTCGACATAATATGTAGTTCAATGTCATAGTATTTACCGAGGGTGTGCTGGCTCTGGATTCTCTTGTGTTTTGGGGAGAGGGTGATCCGTGCTTTTGGAAGCCGTCTCCCCCACTTGTTCTCTTGAATCGCCCGATAGAGTTGGACGTCCCACGCGAGCCATCTCTTGGGCTCTTTGGGGAGCTCGGAGTCGGGGCTTCCGAGCGAGTAGCTGGGCTTTACAATCTTCGTCTTTACGGTTGTCCATCCCGAAAGAGTAGTTTACTAGTCGCTCTGCAGCAGTTATGGCGGCCGACAGTGTATCAACCTTCTGCCTCATAATCTCACGCTGCGCCCATTCCTTCAACCCATTAACAAAGTTAAACAACCTATCGATTGGATGTCCAACATACATGCGGAGTATTCCTTCACATAATTGTGGATGGTGTCCGTGTGACGGATCTCCTTCAATCTCTGCCGAGCCGTAAACTCGGTGTTCTCAGGTAAAACTGTTCCTTGAGTTCCTTCTTGAACTCTGCCCATGTATCTATCTTGATACTTCTAGCTTCGATCTCGACGTGCTTGGTGCGCCACCAAAGCTTGGCATCATCCGTCAAGTGCATGACAATAGTATCTACCTTTTGGGCGTCCTTCAGCTGGACGATTTTAAAGTACTGCTCCATGTCGAAGAGGAAGTTCTCCACCTCTTTTGCATCTCTTGTGCCGCTGTAGTCGCGAGGTTTGGGAGGCTTGATCCTTGAAGCTCTCATACCCAAATCGCTTCTACCTACAGCGCGAAGTAAGGTCTCGCACTTCTCTAGTGCTTCTTCCGCTTGCGCTTGTGTGCAATTCAGTTGCTCGCGGAGTTCATTTTTTTTCTCTCGACAAAGCATCCACGGTTGTCTCTAGCCAATCGATTTGCTTTGCTTGCCCGATCACAATTTCTTCGAGCTGACTCCATTGTGCGGCAGTCCCCTCTAGTATTGCCAACCTTTCCATTACAGACTCCATCTCGAGTCACTCGATGCCTTCGTAAACCTGGCTCTGATACCAACTATCACGGTCCGAAAGTTCTGACCTCGGAACGTGCGGCACGCCCTTCCCTTATGTGGGCAAGTGAGCTCGCCTTAATGCGGAAAAGGGTCTTTTGAGGCTCGTGAGGCACGAGCACTCGGTATCTGAAAGAGTACTCTTGCCTATTGGCGACAAGAGCACGAGAATAGGGTCAATCGAGGCGCTCGTGTGCTCAAGGCGGGCACGAGTGGGGCCGACGACGAGATGTACCTGTTTTGAGTTTGGGTGGACGCTTTATAATAAGTGGCGGCACAAGCTCTAAGTTGGCCAACAACAACAACACAATATTATAAAGCAAGCATACAACTAATAGGAGGCCTTAGTGGTGAACAAACATTTCATTCATCATCTCCCCCTAAACAGGTTTAAGTTTGAGATAGTACATATTTCTAGTGAACACCGGATTTACAGTAACTCAATAATGGAACCTTAAGCCTATACAAGAGTGCTAAAAGGCCTAAAACATAAACTAAAGCATAATAAAGCATAAACTAAGGAAAATACAACTAAAGGCAGGTTGGATTGTAAAAAAAGTGTTCATTCTTATTCATTTGTCAATCATTATTCGATTATCGCATTGTGAGTTAAATATTTTTATTTTATTTGAAGCAATTAAATCATTAGTCTCCTTAATCCAACGAATTGCCCGACTAGCTATAATTCTAGCTACAATTTGTCCAAAACAAGATCTTGGCCTCTCAAATGCCTTGAATTATATTTTCCATTTCAGCAATACAACCATCTCTCTTGTTCTTCCCAATGCTTCTCTAGTTTGTTATATTTCCCACTGTTATGTTCTTCTCTCTGGCAGTTGTCTTGGGATTCGTTTGCTTGCTTTGTGGTTGTGTTTAAGATCGAATTCATTGCATCCCCCCCCCCCTCTCTCTCTCTCTCTCTAGGCCCTACACTCCAACCCTTTTACTCAAATGCTGTAAACTTGGAATAAAAGTAATAAGTGGTTCAGGACCACCATGTCATCATTGATACAACCAATTATAAACTGATGCGTACTATTACTTTCCCCTAATAGGATTTATATTTTTAATTGTCATCATTGATCGACATCACAGATGACATGGTGGTGGGGGTCCTTGACCATTTAACAATTTCTTACCAGGTAAGTACCAGAGTGTGAAGGAATGTACCTGGTATCCCAGGAATAACAAGATTGGGTTCTTTCAGTACATCATGAAGAGTCCTTTTCTCATTGACTTTTATCCATCTCGAAGGGTCTCCACCTGGTGAACAATCACATGAAGCTTTCTGTCAAACACCATGACAAGTAAAATTACAGCATCTCGAAAACAGAGTAAAGACGGAAGTATGACATATATCGATCATCTAGAAGCGATTACTTAAAGCAGGGAGCCATTTCTTTTTTTTTTTTTTTTTTTGGGGGGTGGGGGGGGGGGGGGATATGCAAGCAGTTCAAAAGTTTGAGCAGTGAGCCTAAAACTCTGTTGCATTACAGTAGAACTTCATTTCCTAGTAGCAGTTCGTAGCAACATATCTAATATAATGTACATTAAATGCGTGAAAGTCTACATTATATGCAAGCAGTTCAAAAGTTTGAGCAGTGAGCCTAAAACTCTGTTGCATTACAGTAGAACTTCATTTCCTAGTAGCAGTTCGTAGCAACATATCTAATATAATGTACATTAAATGCGTGAAAGTCTACATTCATCAAATAATACAGATAATAAAGTATATAATACACAACCTGCAGGGTTCCCATGATCTGGAGTATCTTCTTCTTCATGAATGTTCACTCTACCAGCACCGGCAGTTCCTTCCAAAAGATAATGCGAAATCTGTGCCTTTGACAAGCAAACTGATGAGCCAACCTAAAGAGTCACAAAGTCAGAAGGTCATTGGTATTCTAGAAATGAAAATCCAAAAATGCACAAGCCAGAAATCCATGTCAGCTTGTCAGATTCGTGGACATGCATACTAGACCAACACAGCTAAATCTAAATAAAACTAATCTAACGGTTATCGCACTGCCATGCTGTAACCCTGCAAGATTTCAGTTCTTCTATAGCTAATTCCAAACGCACATTAAGTGCCGAAAGAACCTCCGTATCCCAGTAGTACAATATGTTTATGCCAAGACGCAAATAGCAGTCCTGAGGTGCTAGTATTCATACCTTGAATCATACTTCATCTCTTTTTTTATTGCATCATATGGGTTGGGTTGGGCCCAATTCTTAACTAAAGCAAAAAAGTAGAGGAGAGGGGGGGGACCACAACTACTACTTCATACGAAAGTGAGAGGAAAAGTTTCCAAAAGTGGGTATGATGCAATTAATATGCAATTATTATAAATGGAGATGATGCAATAGAAGAAAAACGGATGAAGTATTTGTCGATCTAAACTTGAAGATAGGAAACCATCACAGTATGAAATATACTGAAAGCCTGCCAGGTCTATGAAAATAGATTAAAGAAAGTAATCAGGAAACTGCAAGGGCCTCGAAACACAACTACTACTTCATACGAAAGTGAGAGGAAAAGTTTCCAAAAGTGGGTATGATGCAATTAATATGCAATTATTATAAATGGAGATGATGCAATAGAAGAAAAACGGATGAAGTATTTGTCGATCTAAACTTGAAGATAGGAAACCATCACAGTATGAAATATACTGAAAGCCTACCAGGTCTATGAAAATAGATTAAAGAAAGTAATCAGGAAACTGCAAGGGCCTCGAAATAATGGCACGCTGTGTTGTATATGTCCTTGAAAAGAAGCTATTTCAACTAATTGCTAAGTTTGGTGGGGAACCAGAAATGCACTTGATCGGATCTAAAGAACCACAAACAATTAGGACAACGATATACAGCCCAATTAACCCTCTACAACCAGAGACAGAAAGATACAAAGATTAGCTAACCAGCTTACTTTAATGTCCCTCAGTAGGCAATGAAACGGAAGAGTGGCAGGTAAGGAATAATACCTCAAAGTAGAGCTCAATATTCTCGCGGGTGTATGCATTTTCTTTATCCCATGGCAGCGGCGGACAACTTTCTGAAAACATGTTTCTACACTAAGGAAATTACATACATATAGAAAGCAAACATTTCTTGCAACTCCCCCCCAAAAAAAAAAAAACAATGTCTTGACTTGAACATGATGAACATCAACTTGCCTGAACAATATCATGCAAATTGATAAAATTATTATGTCATGAATCTACATCATGCATCAACCTTGCAAAAGGAAGCTAGAAACAAAATTTTAAAAATGTAGATTTAGACAGTAAGAAAGGATATTATATCAAGGTGGGATGAAAACATGTCGGTCTCACAGAAGTCCTCAATTATGTCACTGGACATGACCTCTGGATAGAGCAGAAGCACTGGCCAATGAAGAATCTTGCTCTTGTCTATGACTGGTTTCTTCATCCCAGTGAGTTCCCGGTACATTGCTTTCCCTATCTTCAATCCTCTATCTTCAAATGCAGAAAGAAGCTCCTACATATCCGAGGACATCTATATCAAGAATCTGTAATCATAGAAATTACCCTATTCTCCATAAGCAAAAAGTATAACTAAATACCTTAGCACCCTTCAAAGCATCGGACACTTCAGCATCATGCTTCATACGTTCTGCCAGTTTCTCAGTAATTAACCTGACCAGCCTTTTAAGTTCTTCATTATCAGGAGAGAGTTTAAGACCTTTGTTACAATATGTAACAGCCTCTCTCAACAAATCTAGAGCAAACGATGCTTTGGCAGCACGATAACATGCCTATCGTAAAGGCCCTGTCATCAGTTTCAACAAGAAGAAACAAATACAAACAGAACAACAAGGGGATAACAAACCTTGATATTAGTAGGAGAAAGCTTAATGGCCTGCTCAGCATCCTCAAGGGCGCGCCTGTTATTCCCTAATAAAAGATTGACATGGGCTCTATTTGAATACAAAATTGATGTCTCTGATTCACCTAAAACCTGCTGATTTATAGCTCGAGTATAACAATCTAAAGCATCCCTGTAGTGCTTCTTCCCCATCTTAACATATTCGTTGCCCTGATCCTAAAATCCCGAAAAGCGAAAAAGAAAAGAAAATAAAGAAAAATCCCAACATAGGAACATGTCATAAGTATTCAAGAACTTGTGAGAATGAAAAATGAAATAAAAATGGGCACTAAAGTAAAAGAAAGAATGACAAGAAATGAACAAGTATATAAGTATAAAGAGAAATACCCAGTTGTCTAATATCTCAAGCATGTGAATATGAACACTAGGGTTGTTCTACCTTGTACAAATATGTGTATATAATGAATGGGTCATTACTTTAATAGATGAATGAGCAGGTGAAATTGGTGCAACAATCATTCAAGTTTGAAGAAACTAATTGAAACAAAGAAGAAGGAGGGAAAGAGGAAGATAGGAGTTAGGAGAGAGAGAGAGAGAAGAACCTTAAGTTCAAAGGCAGTAGACTGTTTGAGGGCAGCAATGGCGTCTAAGTCAGCCTTCTCGTTGTCGGTTTGAGGTTCTGAACCTGAGTCCAGCCACAACGCCATTTTCACCGCTCTCTTCTCTATAAGGCTGATTCTTGAGCAGAGTGACACAACACACAATGTAACCGAGAGAAATACTTCAGCAGTTCAGCTGTAGACCCTTCTAAAGTTCTAGACTAGGACTGTCCGAAATTCGGTCCACATCTAATTTTAGATTGGTTTGGAGTTGAATCTAGACCGGATCAAACATACCAAAAATTCAGATTCTGTCCTCAATTCGCAAAATATTAAGATTCCGTGTAGCAGGTTTGGTCTGGTCCAAGACCTACCGTGTCAGACCTGAATACTTGAAATAATCTATTTTTCATTTTTAAAAATTTAATGATGAATTTAATGGTTGCAACGTCAAATTGCATTAATAAGATATGTATTCGTTTAGAGGTATTACACATATATATCTAAAATTTCATCCAAGAATTCGTGAAATATAAAAACTTTAGTACAAATTTTGCATGATAAAATATAATTAGTCTTTTTGTATCTAGATTGGAGCCTATGATATTAGATAGTTATGGCTAATATCGTAATATGCTCATATTCAAGAAACATGTCGAAAAATTCAAAAAATAAAATAAAAGATTTTAAAGGAAGAAATATGGATATCACAAAATCGGTCTAGACTTGGTTTTTCAGGTCTGGACCTGGACCGGACCTGAATTTTCCGGTCTGGTCCTCGGTCCACCAAAATCGAAAATTCCGTTCCAACCGGCTTCGAACCGGTCCGGTTCTGGACCTGTGCACAACCCTAACCTTGACAACTCAGTATTGCATATTTGCGTACACCTAGTTCATTCTAAAGTTACGAACAGTTAGAGGATATCTTATGATTTTATTGAGTATGTCGAGGCAAGGATGTTCAAATATAATAATAATTTATTTCATACTAGTTTGTAAAGTTATTTCCTTCTATAATAAAAGTTATTTAGTTTGATTAGAGTTGTATTTTGAGTTTCATACTCTTTCATTTAGTTTGGTGAGTGTGATGGTGGTAATGGTTCGGATTAACTCGGTCGATAATTTTTTGTTGTGCCTAATGTCAAGTAAGCAAGTCGAAGAATTCGGGTTGTTACACTCCCCCTAATTCGTACAACTCAACCAACACTAACCAACACATTCTCTCTTTAAAGAGCATTCCTCTTAAATAATATCTTGCACACTAATTTGTTTAGCCATTTCCATACTTGGCCAATCGTAGCACACTTAGCCTAGCAAAAATTTGGAGAGCCTTGACTAATTTTCGACGGGAGTGATACTAGCAGGCTGCATGCAACGACTAAGCAAAGAGTTTGCACGTGACAATATGTTATTGTTGTTTAGTGATTAAACACCAATCAATCAGGACCCTCCGTGTCTAAAAGATTGCCCTAGATTTTGCTTACACGTTCTTAACATCCTACTTGTTATAGGCCCGACTAAGGCTGCAAAGGAGTTAAGTACAACCAAGTATTTGATTGTTCGAACTAAGTTTTGGTAAGAATTATAGTTGTCCGAGCATGGTCGAGCTTGAACGAGCTTTTCAATTTGCTTGATCGAGGTTGGCTCGTTAAGTTATAGACTTGCTCGAGCTTGCTTATTTTGATGTCGAGCTCGAACGAGCTACATTCAAGCTTGCTTCAATAAACGAGCGTTGCAAATTTAAAAATACACATTCGTATAAAGCATTAAGAACGATATCTACCAACAATTTCAAAAAATCTGACTAATAATTTATTAATGTCTTTCAATATTACATTTTTTCCATTTAAATTACAAACGACCCTTTTAATGATCATAGGATTCTAACTTGTAAGTTTTAGAAAGGTTTTTACCCACTTTTTTTTTTGTTATATACAAATATTACCTTTCAATAAATAAACAAGTCTTTTAGAGTTATAAATGAGTTTGTTGGAGCTGTAAACAAGCTTATAATTAGACTTATGTACAAGCAATCGGCGAGCCTAAATTGGTCTAACGTAAAAGGTGTTCTAACCTGGCTCATTAACCAAACTAGCTTTATAATTTTGTTCGAGCATGTTCATTTAATTTTCAGGTCTGGTTGCAATCGAGTTTTTACCAAACTTATTTTCGAGTTGTTCACGAACACATGGACTCATTTGCAACCTTGGGATCGAGTAATGCCCTGGATTTTTTTTTTGCATATATTTTATTGAGTTATGAATTATGATAATATTTCACATTAGTTTCAATAATCGACAAACAAAATTTAAATTTTTAACTTTTAATTTATAAGGGCATAACATACAACCAAGAAAACATTTAGAAGGAAAATGAAAGAGATAATTGAGGAGATATCTTCAATTTTTCCAAATATAATTAAGGTAAAAGATTTATAAATTGGAATGCGACAACAAAAAGAATGATTTTGTTGGTAAAACTATTTCAACTATTGGGTGAGGGGTCAAAACCTATATCATGCTTTTTGGAAACATTATAAAGAGCATGGTCATTTCAAATGTATAACGTTTTCATGTCAATGTCCGACATAGGATGACATGTGTCGAGTCGTAACTCTTGTCCGAGCACTTTGATATACATTTGTACATAAATTTGGAATAGGTTTCTCATGTTTAAAGCATTCCGAGAACTCTTTTTTTTTTGGTAGAGCTTTCGTGATTATTATAGGGGGTATATGAGCATATTTATGAATATCCAGATCTTAGTTGTCATTAAAATTTGAATCAATTTTGAAAAGTTGTTTATATTTTCACATCCTAGTTAGGAAATATATTTAGCTGATTTATGTTCCTTTTAACCATATAATTTTCATGATATATAAGTATGGATGATTCATAAATAAAATGAGATTTAAGTTTTGGAAAAAAAATTGAGTTCTGGATAAACCTATGCTATCACTGTTTAGTGAAACACACAAATGTAGTTGTTACATGTGGGTCAAATCGTGACCTATTGAATGATCTATTAATTCTTACTAGTTAATTTTATTTATTACTTCTGCAACATACTTTTCATGAATGTAATCCGTAGCTTCGTAACATACTTTGTCTTACGTTCAAGTCCAAAACTCCCAACTTAACTAAAGTCTAAATCGACCATGTTCAATTTCTAGAAATTATGTTATATTATATAAGGATCTTTTGTCATGTTATACTATTTTGACAATTAATTGCTACTTTTATTTGGAATAAGAAAACAAACAGTAAGTTTAAGCAAACCGATTGAGTGCAAATTCGTATACATATGAAAATTTTGTTGGTGCTCTCACATATGAAATTATGAATCAAGCATCTTGATATTAGTTGGCAAAGTGTTGGATATAGTACTAAAGCTTTTGAGTTTTGATATCATGCAGTTTGTAGCACACAAGATGGTGGTAAGATGTATAGTGAATGCTTTTGTCACATATTTCCTTCTATCAAAATTCTGGACTCATGCTCATGGGATAGATGGATCAAATTATGCCATCAAAACTATTGAGGTAATTGAACAATTGATTTTTTTTTCTATTAGTTTTCTATCACCAAATTCTTAATGTCAATGCTTATCTTTCAAACTGAGTATGGAGACGTATATGATTGCATAGATTTTTACAAGCAACCTGTATTTAATCACCCTCTCTTAAAAACAATGATTTTCATCCTAAGGTATGAACCTACTTCTCATCCCGATTGCTTTCTTTAGGTACAATTGTGTTTGGTTCAAAAGAAAACATGTGGGTGAAGTGGATTTCTTTTCAATCAGACAATATTCGAATAAAAATATATTGTTCTCTATTGTTATTCTCACTTTGTTTTCATAGGGTTGTAAATGCATCGAAACACTCACTATACAACTTGGGCTTGAGCTCAGCTAAAACTTTATGCTTCAACCGAATTGAACAAATTTTCAAGATCAATTCATTGAACATGAAAATAGAAGTACTCATTTATTTATTCTCATGAACAACTCGTTCATATTATTTATGGACAAGAATGATATGTTCATTAAAAAATCGTTTATTTACCATATTGAACATCTTGTTTAATGTTGAGTTAAACTCACTTATTTTTCATTTGAAAGATCAAGTTTCTAGTTTTTTGTGAATCATTTTTTATTATGATTTAAAATTAATTTGTAATTTCTAGCATACAAAAAAAAAAGCTCGCTTAGAGCTTTATAAACAAAGACTCTACAATTTTATGAAAGAAGGCTCGCTTAAATGTTTATGAACAAAATCTCGTTTAGACATTAGTGAACAAAAGCTCGTTATGAGCTCAACCCAACTAATGAACGAGTCGAGCTTGAACAAAATTTCAAACTCGTTAGATAGCTTGAGGTCAATCTCGGGCTGGAGTAACTTATACGAGATAACATGAACAAGTTAATAATCAGCTCCATTACAACCTAAGTTTTCATAACCTTTAATAAACATATTATAACTATTACTAGATTTTAGACCTGTGCATAATGGACTGAAATTTTTTATTTTATTTGTGTATTTATTCCTATATTTTATTGATGGTTTTGTAGAAATTTAAAAAATCTAAGATAATATGTACATTTCGCAATACATGAAACTAATTAATTATATATAATTTACTTAAAAGTTTTTATCTTAGGTAGAAGAATTTCAATTTTTGTTTTTAATAATATCTTCCCATATTCTTTTCCAAAACCTATTTTTCAAGATTTTGCTCAAAATTAACTAAATTTATATAATATGCTCCGTTCCAAAATAAAATTTTCATTTCTCCTTAAATGGTAGCTCTAAATATAAATTTATATTTCTCCTATTAGGTGGGTTCTTATAATAAAACGAGATCAATTTTCTTTTTAGATTCACAGAAAACTCTAATTTTTTTTTTATTATAAGTGATAATTGATTATATAAATAAACATTGAGAACCACTACAAAATTTCGTTCATGTAGCGACGGAATTGTAGCAACTGATTATAATCCGTAACTAAATTAGAAATGGAAACCATTTAGCCGTCTCTATTTTAAACTAGCGACGAAAGTAGTTTTGGTTTCTAACAAACGACGGAATTGTAGTAACCATTGCTAATCTAATTTTTATTTCTCTTTTGCTTTTTTTTCCCTTAATATAAAATCCAACCCCAAAAATTGGTAAACGAAGGGTCTGCAAGACTGCAACTCGTCTTCTGCCTCTAACCCGTCTTCTCCCTAAAATTGGTAAACGAAAGTTACTCTCTTCCTCGTCGCAGCTGGGCTCCTCCTCTCTCACTTATTGGCGTCGAAGGCGAGCTGCTGCCTTGGTTATCGGCGGGTTCCTCCTCTCCTGCTCTACGTATTTTATAAACCCTAATTTCGTATTAATCACGAATAGTATCTATAAATGGTAACTCTCTTTCTCTCTGGCGTTACTCGTTTGGCTGCAATTTTTGATATATTAAATCATTTTAGAATGCATCATAAAGATACTCAAAAAGTCAAAAGATCAATCCTAATACAACAACGCATTTTTTAAAAAGTGTACTTTTTAGCTAATTCGCAAAACGGGTCGGGTTTGCCTTGATCGGTTTGACCCAGTTTGTTTATAAAACGGGTTTACGGGTTCGGTCAAAAACAGGTTTCGGTTTCTATTTCTTTGTTCATGACCCAACTTTCCCGGGTCGGTTTTCAGGTCGATATTGGGTCGGGTTTGTTTTTCCAGGTATAGGTGTATGTGTATCATCTCTAAGATGTAGCAGATTAATGATACTATTCAAAATACCATCATTAATGGAAGAGAGAATGAGTGGTTGAGAAGCAGAGGCAATAATTATGTTTATTTTTTCAAAATAATAAGAGGCTAGTATTAGCCAATTCTAATACTCGCATGAATTGTTGAAATTTGTTCATCATTTTCCAAGGTGAAGAATTCAAATTGTGCGTTGGAACCTTTTTAAGATGAATTCAAATTCAAAGGATACATTTATAAATGATGAAAAGTAGAGGTGATCATGGGTCGGGTTCGGGTGATTTTATTAAGTTACAATTTAAATTTTTATTATTTAATAAAATCTTGGGTCAATCATCTAAAAGAATGGTGATATTGACCAAGATGTGGCTCACAGGATTAAGTCAGGATGGCTTAAATGGAGAGCGGCTACGGGAGTATTGTGCGATCGAAGCATCCCTCTAAGGTTGAAGGGAAAATTCTATAGGACCGCTATTAGACTAGTTTTGCTCTATGGCACAAATTGCTGGGCCTCCAAGAAAGAGCATATTCAAAAGATAGGGGTCACTAAGATGCGGATGTTGAGATGGATTTGTCGGAATACTCTGCGGGATAGAATCAAAAATGAAGTTATTCGTGGGAAAGTTGGTGTTGCAGATATTGCAAGCAAGATAAGAGAAAATCGTTTGCGTTGGTTTGGGCATGTAAAAAGGAGACCTCAGGAGGCACCGGTGCGAAGAGTGGAAAAGTGTGATTTGGGAGATTTTAAATGAGGTTAGAGGGAGATCAAAAATGACATGGTGGGAAGGAGTTAAAAAGGATCCGAAACAACTGAATTTACAAGCGACTGATGCTCTCGATCTTAGGGAGTGGAGGAGGAACATTTATGTGGATGACTTCCCGGAATAATCATTTTTGGTTCATGTTAGCCGACCCCACTTATGGGAATAAGGCTTTGATTGATTGATTATTTAATAAAATCTAAAAAACCATGCATCGCACGGGGTATTATCTAGTATGTGTACATACAAATCACAAGTAACAACACATATAGCCAAGCAAGCTAACTATGTAATCATACTTCATCTATCTCTATATATATAACATACAACTATACAACACTTCAAATTCCGCCATCACCATCTCTTTTACAACCATAATGGGGGAATCACCACATCATAAAGATAAAAAACCACGTAGTGCTACCAAAAATAAAGAAGTTAATAATGTTGATGATGACCATGAAAAGATTAATGATGTCATGAATGATTATTATGTTCGAGATGAAGAATCAACTTCGCGAGTTGGCGGCCTAGAGAAGGTGTACGTTGGAGTGGTCACAAGCAAGCCTAGTAACACCGTCTTCAAAGTCGGTCCTCCCAAACGCCATCGCCATAAGGGTAACCCAAGACGTAAACTCTTACTTGCTCTAATTAACAAAGTACTACGCTCGTCGGTACGTGCATATATCATTTTGATTTTAAGGTATTAGTGTATATATAGTGGAGACCGTCGGTACGTGCATATATCCTTTTGATCTTAAGGTATTAGTGTAAATATAGTGGAACAAAAACTAGTAGCAGCTCTTATGCATGCAAGATGCAAACATGCAATATTTTTTATTTTAATTAATTTTATTTATTTTTGAAGAAACATGGTTATGAAAGATATAATAATGCAACTATTTTTATTTTTTAAAAAAATAAATAAATTATCCTTCAAAACAACAAAAGTTTTAATAGTCAATGGTCAACATTGTAAATTGTGAAAATGTAAATGTAGCACTTAATTTGAAATTGAAAGAATCTATCTATCTATATACCTCTACTAAAGCAATCCCCACTTTTAGGATTTTCCCTCCTAAAACTTTCCATATTTTTGCTCTCTAAAAACTATTTCTCTAAAAAAACATTAATTAATTATGTTTTCCCATAAAACATTAATTAAACTTTTTTTTCTCTACTTTAGGATTCTTTTCCAAGAACCAATAAATACTCTCTATATTCTTTTTGTAGCATTCTCTCCTCTTCTTTAGTTTTTCATTTTAAAAACATTTTCCCATAAAAATAACGTTTTCAAAAACGAATTAATCACACGCCGTTCTTTATTCCTTTTTTGGAATCCTAATTATTGCTTTTTTTACTTCCCAAAATGATTTCATACTTCATTTCTTTGACATTTTATCCTCTTATTTTGGAACTCTGTAATTAGGGGTGAACACGGTTTGGTTTGGTGCGGTTTGAGTGACAAACCAAACCGAACCGCAAAATACGGTTTGGTCATTTCTTAAAACCAAACCAAACCGTATTAGCATCCAAACCAAACCGTATTAGCATCCTAACCGAACCAAACCAAACCGTAATAATACGGTTTACTGGTTTACGGTTTGGTTTAATGGACTTTCGGACAATTTTCGAAAAAAATAGCCGAAGGATTTGTCATATGATCATATGATAAAACCTACTCCAAATTTGGGGCCCAAAATAGTTCATATGGGGGACTTATCCTTGGTCATAACAAATTCTTCCAAATTGACATCATCAGCCAGTGTTATTTTCGAGGTGTGGATAGTAAAAATTCTTCTCCTTGTTTTGATATCGGGAATAGGGAACTCGATCTTCCTATCTATACGCCCGGGAAGAAGCAAAGGAGGGTTCATTTTATTTTTTTTAAATTATCCATTTTGTTTGGTCCCTCTTTTCCAAAGTAAGTTTGACAATTTTAAGTAGACGTGTCAAATGGGTTGGGTCAGGTTATGTTAACTTCATAACTTGGAACTGATTTTTGATTATTCATTGTGGGTCGTTATCAAGTTCAGGTTTTAGATATCTTGTCCATGACCCAAATTCTTCTGGTTCGGGTTGACCCAACGGGTTCAGAGCTTTATATTTGTGTTCAAAATGTAATGTTTATAACCTCTTTGGTAAAAAAAATGTCTGAAAATCTATTACTAGTATATAAAAAGAGAGTATAAAATGACATGTGTCGTTTCCTCAAGAAGTAATTTGTCTAAAGTGTTTAATCTTAAAGCGACATGTGTCATGGCTCTTATTGTGCCATGTGTCCCATATTAAACCCATTTGTTATTTAATCTTTTCATCTTCATGATGTTTCATTTTTCTATGCTCCTTCGTCTTCTTTGGCCTTTTCGATCCTTTCATATTCTTTAACATTTATATTTGATTGGGCTATTTGTCTTCTATAATCTCTTAAATTGTAGATAACATAGCATTCACTTCAGTTAGGTGGTATCATTCGTTTTGGTTTTATAACTGATTTAAAGGTAGCAATTCCAAAGTTAATGTACCACCAGTATTTAATCCAATGCAAATTTTGTACAAATGATTTAATCATAATGTAAACAACTAATATACATCAGAAACTACTAGGCATCACAACCATTAAAGTCCTAAATGGCTCCCCTAAAAAAATCCCTAAATGGTTCATTTTGACTTAGTACTAATCCAAACTAATAACACAAACCAGATCTAGAAAAGTTGTTTGTGCCCTTCTCACATTATTGGCCTCCTGATCTGCCCTTGTTCTATGGCTCCTAGACTCTACCATCATAACACAAATTTTGGCTTTTATGCCTTTTAATCTTTGCAATTCAGTCAAATAAAGTCAAACAGAGTCCTTTGCTCTAACTCTCTTTGTCCCGCACTATTTCCTTGCCACCCCTGTTGTCCCCCTTTGAACCATTTGCCTTCTGAGCTACCCTTAAGGACCTCCACAACGGCTGTTGCGGTTTCTTTGGCTTCTGCAACGGTGCAACCTTTTGTTTGGATTAATAGTCATCTTATTCGAAGAGCAAGCAACCTCAGCAACAGACAAACCAGCTACAACATCTTCCAAGACAGCACCTGAGGAGCAGACTGCTGCATCATCCTTGCCAACAGCATTTGAGAAACATACATCCACTCCTGCTGCCATGATCCTTCCTGACAGCATTTGAGGAACCGACATCCTCTCCTGCTGCATCATCCACTAAGACAGCATCTGAGGATCAAGTTGCTTCCGTACCATACCACGGCAAAGCAATTATCGGAGAGGATTCACATACGGAAGGTCCTGCTGCATCATCCTTTAAGACAACATCTGAGTAGCAAGTGACAGCCTCTCTTGCTTCCGCATCATACCAAGGCAAAGCGATTATAGGAGAGGATTCACACGTGCAAGGTAATACCTGAAAAAGGACAGATTAAAAGAAATCAACACAAACACACGCACAACCAAGATCAAATCCCCATTACGACAAAATTATATGAAAAGTAGAAAAGAAAATAGTTCAAATCTGAAACTTCATTAGTAAATTTTAGCTTACCATATCAGTCGTTACTTTATTAATCTCCCAATGCAGACCTTCTTCTTCTTCTTTTAGTTTTTGTTTAGGCCTTTTGGCATCGAACTCAGACCCCCTTTTTTAGGGGCGATGTTGGGTATCCTTTCAAAGATAATTTCCTGTGAACAAATTCATATGCATCAATAGTTTGCAATAGCAATAAAAAATTAATGAACAAAAAAATTACATATAATTACCTCCAAAACAGGAGTAGCTCCAAGAAAGACATGCTGACTAGGTTTTTTTATTTTTAATTTTTTTCATTTTTGAATAATGTTTTTGCAGCTTCAAAAGCTATGTCCAAGTGATCGTACAGTACACAGCTTGAACCCAATTAATTTCGTTGACCTTGTTCAGGTCATCAGAAATCCAAGCATTTTTCAGATCTACATATATGTATTTTGTGCGTGGGATGAGTATTTGATCGATAATGAAAAGAGTGAACAGCTTTCTGAAATCTAATTGCTCAGATTCACTATCGATATTCATACTTTTCAAAGTTTTTTTTTAACTCTGTGGCCTCCACTTTGATGCCATTACGCTTCACATGACGCGTATAGGTAGGAAGAAAGGGCGGATGTGAAAAACTGGTATCAAGGGCAGATACGGTATTTTCAATACCAAGGACCTTAGCCACCTCCTCAGCACAAAAATGTAAAGTTGTCTCACTATTGAAGACAAAGGTGTTATTCTCTTCATAAAGGTGTATTAACTCCAGAACCAGGGTGGCAGAAGATTCTCTCTTTTTAGCAATGTTCAAAAAAATTTGAAAATTGAAGAATTCAATAATGCTTTTTTTTTTCAGGTGTCAAGTCGAGTTTTGTAATCTTGCACAAGTTTGAAGACAGTTTCAAAGGCTGCCTATGCTTTGTAGAAGGCTTCGTTTCAAAAGATTTCAATTTTTTACATAGTTATTCATCAATTACTGATTGTTTACACTTTTATTTTCAAAGCGTATTTATTAAACTATGTTCATTAATTATTTTTCTTATATTTTTTATACAAGCACTTTAATTAAATGGAGATAGGAGAGAAATTTAAGAGGGAAAAATAGAAAGGTGGGATTTGCTTTAGTATTACTCCGTAGTATATAATAGATTGGTTAGCTGATACTACTCCTAAAAATAAAACCAAAATGATATTTTAATAAATACGTTATGTTCGTATAATGAGATTAAGTTAATGTCCACATGACAAGGTTGTTATCTTTATCAGCAGCAGCCCTACCCTTAGCTTTACGATCCAAAAGAGCTTCCTATCCTAATCAACTCTGAGTTTGGTAATAACAACCTTAGAAGGATGAATTGTTACAAACAGTAGACTCATTAACCTTGTCACAAGCAATCCTCTCGGTGTGGATAACTCATTTCTTACAGTAACTTTACCCTCACGGCCCTTGAAAGTGCCCCTAACAACCCATTTCCAATCCCAGAGGCCCTTTGGAACCTTAACTTGCCCCTCGGCACCGGATGCCTTCCAATTCCGACCAATACCGATAAACGACTCGGAAGGGCCATTTAGATGCAATGCACGGCAGAAGCCCCTTAATGAGATCGGAAGGCATGAGATTTGAAGGCATGAGATTTAAAGGCAATGCAAGCCCCCAAATCTCATGCCTTCCAATCTCATTTGGGGGCTTCTCGCCCTGCATTGCCTCTAAATGGCCTCCCGAGTCGTTTATCGGTATTGGTCGGAATTACGGAGATGGGATTCGAAGGCATCCGGTGCCCAGTTTTGGGGGCAAGTTAAGGTTCCAAAGGGCCTCTGGGATTGGAAATGGTTTGTTAGGGTTACTTTCAAGGGCCGTGAGGGTAAAGTTATCGTAAGAAATGAGTTATCCATACTGAGAGGATTACTTGTGATAAGGTTAATGGGTCTACTGTGTGTAGGAATTCAATCATTCTAAGGTTTTTATTACCAAACTCAGGCTTGATAAGGATATAAAGTCTCTTTTTAACTTTTCCCTGCTCCCCACCCTCCAGGCCTCCATGCCCACCATGCCCCTGCCCTGCTTGATTGGCGCCTTGCTGTTGAATTTCGTGTTCGTTGCCCCTGCCTACTCTCCCACTTCATACAACTTACTGTTCCACATGTCCCATCCTCAGGCTTTTTGCCCCCTCTGCCCCTGCCCCTGCACTTGCCCTTATCATTAGGCTTCTTTACCCCCTCTGCCTCATCCTCAGGCTTTTTGCTAATGCCACTGCATTCCGAGATATCCTCTCTGACCTCCGCAACTATTGTTGGAACCTGATTGTTATTCTCTCCAAAGAAGAGATCAGAGAGTCCGGTGCATCTTCAAGGATATGAGGAGAAGCTTCGTATTTACCTCCAAAACAGCAGCATCTGAGGAGCAGACAACTTCAGCGGAGATCAGAGAGTACAAGGCATCCTTGAGGATCTGAGGACCAGCATCAACATCAGTATTTTCCTCCAAAACAGCAGCATTTGAGGAGCAGGTGACGTCCTCAGAGGAGATCAGAGAGTGCAAAGCATCCTTGAGGATCTGAGGAGCAGCATCAACATCAGTATTTTCCTCCAAAACAGCAGCATCTGAAGAGCAGGTGACGTCCTCAGAGGAGATCAGAGAGTGCAAAGCATCTTTTAGGATTTGAGGAGTAGCATCAACATCAGTATTTTCCTCCAAAACAGCAGCATCTGAAGAGCAGGCGACATCCTCATACCACTGCAAAGCAATAATTGGGGAGGGCTCAAATGGGCAAGATAATACCTGAAAGAGGATTAAGTACAGGAAATCAACACAACATAGGTACCAACAAGGCAACAATGAATTAAACAACATAAGATGTACAACGGAAAAACATAGCATAGTTGTACATCTTATGTTGTACAACGGAAAAACATAGCATACTAAAGCAAATCCCACCTTTCTATTTTTCCCTCTTAAATTTCTCTCCTATCTCCATTTAATTAAAGTGCTTGTATAAAAAATATAAGAAAAATAATTAATGAACATAGTTTAATAAATACGCTTTGAAAATAAAAGTGTAAACAATCAGTAATTGATGAATAACTATGTAAAAAATTGAAATCTTTTGAAACGAAGCCTTCTACAAAGCATAGGCAGCCTTTGAAACTGTCTTCAAACTTGTGCAAGATTACAAAACTCGACTTGACACCTGAAAAAAAAAAGCATTATTGAATTCTTCAATTTTCAAATTTTTTTGAACATTGCTAAAAAGAGAGAATCTTCTGCCACCCTGGTTCTGGAGTTAATACACCTTTATGAAGAGAATAACACCTTTGTCTTCAATAGTGAGACAACTTTTCATTTTTGTGCTGAGGAGGTGGCTAAGGTCCTTGGTATTGAAAATACCGTATCTGCCCTTGATACCAGTTTTTCACATCCGCCCTTTCTTCCTACCTATACGCGTCATGTGAAGCATAATGGCATCAAAGTGGAGGCCACAGAGTCAAAAAACTTTGAAAAGTATGAATATCGATAGTGAATCTGAGCAATTAGATTTCAGAAAGCTGTTCACTCTTTTCATTATCGATCAAATACTCATCCCACGCACAAAATACATATATGTAGATCTTAAAAATGCTTGGATTTCTGATGACCTGAACAAGGTCAACGAAATTAATTGGGTTCAAGCTGTGTACTGTACGATCACTTGGACATAGCTTTTGAAGCTGCAAAAACATTATTCAAAAATGAAAAAAATTAAAAATAAAAAAACCTAGTCAGCATGTCTTTCTTGGAGCTACTCCTGTTTTGGAGGTAATTATATGTAATTTTTTTGTTCATTAATTTTTTATTGCTATTGCAAACTATTGATGCATATGAATTTTAAGGGTAGGGCTGCTGCTGATAAAGATAACAACCTTGTCATGTGGTACATTAACTTAATCTCATTATACGACATAGCGTATTTATTAAAATATCATTTTGGTTTTATTTTTAGGAGTAGTATCAGCTAACCAATCTATTATATACTACGGAGTAATACTAAAGCAAATCCCACCTTTCTATTTTTCCCTCTTAAATTTCTCTCCTATCTCCATTTAATTAAAGTTCTTGTATAAAAAATATAAGAAAAATAATTAATGAACATAGTTTAATAAATACGCTTTGAAAATAAAAGTGTAAACAATCAGTAATTGATGAATAACTATGTAAAAAATTGAAATCTTTTGAAACGAAGCCTTCTACAAAGCACAGGCAGCCTTTGAAATTGTCTTCAAACTTGTGCAAGATTACAAAACTCGACTTGACACCTGAAAAAAAAAAGCATTATTGAATTCTTCAATTTTCAAATTTTTTTGAACATTTCTAAAAAGAGAGAGTCTTCTGCCACCCTGGTTCTGGAGTTAATACACCTTTATGAAGAGAATAACACCTTTGTCTTCAATAGTGAGACAACTTTTCATTTTTGTGCTGAGGAGGTGGCTAAGGTCCTTGGTATTGAAAATACCGTATCTGCCCTTGATACCAGTTTTTCACATCCGCCCTTTCTTCCTACCTATACGCGTCATGTGAAGCGTAATGGCATCAAAGTGGAGGCCACAGAGTTAAAAAAACTTTGAAAAGTATGAATATCGATAGTGAATCTGAGCAATTAGATTTCAGAAAGCTGTTCACTCTTTTCATTATCGATCAAATACTCATCCCACGCACAAAATACATATATGTAGATCTGAAAAATGCTTGGATTTCTGATGACCTGAACAAGGTCAACGAAATTAATTGGGTTCAAGCTGTGTACTGTACGATTACTTGGACATAGCTTTTGAAGCTGCAAAAACATTATTCAAAAATGAAAAAAATTAAAAATAAAAAAACCTAGTCAGCATGTCTTTCTTGGAGCTACTCCTGTTTTGGAGGTAATTATATGTAATTTTTTTGTTCATTAATTTTTTATTGCTATTGCAAACTATTGATGCATATGAATTTGTTCACAGGAAATTATCTTTGAAAGGATACCCAACATCGCCCCTAAAAAAAGGGGGTCTGAGTTCGATGCCAAAAGGCCTAAACAAAAACTAAAAGAAGAAGAAGAAGGTCTGCATTGGGAGATTAATAAAGTAACGACTGATATGGTAAGCTAAAATTTACTAATGAAGTTTCAGATTTGAACTATTTTCTTTTCTACTTTTCATATAATTTTGTCGTAATGGGGATTTGATCTTGGTTGTGCGTGTGTTTGTGTTGATTTCTTTTAATCTGTCCTTTTTCAGGTATTACCTTGCACGTGTGAATCCTCTCCTATAATCGCTTTGCCTTGGTATGATGCGGAAGCAAGAGAGGCTGTCACTTGCTACTCAGATGTTGTCTTAAAGGATGATGCAGCAGGACCTTCCGTATGTGAATCCTCTCTGATAATTGCTTTGCCGTGGTATGGTACGGAAGCAACTTGCTCCTCAGATGCTGTCTTAGTGGATGATGCAGCAGGAGAGGATGTCGGTTCCTCAAATGCTGTCGGGAAGGATCATGGCAGCAGGAGTGGATGTATGTTTCTCAAATGCTGTTGGCAAGGATGATGCAGCAGTCTGCTCCTCAGGTGCTGTCTTGGAAGATGTTGTAGCTGGTTTGTCTGTTGCTGAGGTTGCTTGCTCTTTGAATAAGATGACTATTAATCCAAACAAAAGGTTGCACCGTTGCAGAAGCCAAAGAAACCGCAACAGCCGTTGTGGAGGTCCTTAAGGGTAGCTCAGAAGGCAAATGGTTCAAAGGGGGACAACAGGGGTGGCAAGGAAATAGTGTGGGACAAAGAGAGTTAGAGCAAAGGACTCTGTTTGACTTTATTTGACTGAATTGCAAAGATTAAAAGGCATAAAAGCCAAAATTTGTGTTATGATGGTAGAGTCTAGGAGCCATAGAACAAGGGCAGATCAGGAGGCCAATAATGTGAGAAGGGCACAAACAACTTTTCTAGATCTGGTTTGTGTTATTAGTTTGGATTAGTACTAAGTCAAAATGAACCATTTAGGGATTTTTTTAGGGGAACCATTTAGGACTTTAATGGTTGTGATGCCTAGTAGTTTCTGATGTATATTAGTTGTTTACATTATGATTAAATCATTTGTACAAAATTTGCATTGGATTAAATACTGGTGGTACATTAACTTTGGAATTGCTACCTTTAAATCAGGAATAAAACCAAAACGAATGATACCACCTAACTGAAGTGAATGCTATGTTATCTACAATTTAAGAGATTATAGAAGACAAATAGCCCAATCAAATATAAATGTTAAAGAATATGCAAGGATCGAAAAGGCCAAAGAAGACGAAGGAGCATAGAAAAATGAAACATCATGAAGATGAAAAGATTAAATAACAAATGGGTTTAATATGGGACACATGGCACAATAAGAGCCATGACACATGTCGCTTTAAGATTAAACACTTTAGACAAATTACTTCTTGAGGAAACGACATATGTCATTTTATACTCTCTTTTTATATACTAGTAATAGATTTTCAGACAATTTTTTTACCAAAGAGGTTATAAACATTACATTTTGAACACAAATATAAAGCTCTGAACCCGTTGGGTCAACCCGAACCAGAAGAATTTGGGTCATGGACAAGATATCTAAAACCTGAACTTGATAACGACCCACAATGAATAATCAAAAATCAGTTCCAAGTTATGAAGTTAACATAACCTGACCCAACCCGTTTGACACGTCTACTTAAAATTGTCAAACTTACTTTGGAAAAGAGGGACCAAACAAAATGGATAATTTAAAAAAAATAAAATGAACCCTCCTTTGCTTCTTCCCGGGCGTATAGATAGGAAGATCGAGTTCCCTATTCCCGATATCAAAACAAGGAGAAGAATTTTACTATCCACACCTCGAAAATAACACTGGCTGATGATGTCAATTTGGAAGAATTTGTTATGACCAAGGATAAGTCCCCCATATGAACTATTTTGGGCCCCAAATTTGGAGTAGGTTTTATCATATGATCATATGACAAATTCTTCGGCTATTTTTTTCGAAAATTGTCCGAAAGTCCATTAAACCAAACCGTAAACCAGTAAACCGTATTATTACGGTTTGGTTTGGTTCGGTTAGGATGCTAATACGGTTTGGTTTGGATGCTAATACGGTTTGGTTTGGTTTTAAGAAATGACCAAACCGTATTTTGCGGTTTGGTTTGGTTTGTCACTCAAACCGCACCAAACCAAACCGTGTTCACCCCTAATTACAGAGTTCCAAAATAAGAGGATAAAATGTCAAAGAAATGAAGTATGAAATCATTTTGGGAAGTAAAAAAAGCAATAATTAGGATTCCAAAAAAGGAATAAAGAACGGCGTGTGATTAATTCGTTTTTGAAAACGTTATTTTTATGGGAAAATGTTTTTAAAATGAAAAACTAAAGAAGAGGAGAGAATGCTACAAAAAGAATATAGAGAGTATTTATTGGTTCTTGAAAAGAATCCTAAAGTAGAGAAAAAAAGAGTTTAATTAATGTTTTATGGGAAAACATAATTAATTAATGTTTTTTTAGAGAAATAGTTTTTAGAGAGCAAAAATATGGAAAGTTTTAGGAGGGAAAATCCTAAAAGTGGGGATTGCTTTAGTAGAGGTATATAGATAGATAGATTCTTTCAATTTCAAATTAAGTGCTACATTTACATTTTCACAATTTACAATGTTGACCATTGACTATTAAAACTTTTGTTGTTTTGAAGGATAATTTATTTATTTTTTTAAAAATAAAAATAGTTGCATTATTATATCTTTCATAACCATGTTTCTTCAAAAATAAATAAAATTAATTAAAATAAAAAATATTGCATGTTTGCATCTTGCATGCATAAGAGCTGCTACTAGTTTTTGTTCCACTATATTTACACTAATACCTTAAGATCAAAAGGATATATGCACGTACCGACGGTCTCCACTATATATACACTAATACCTTAAAATCAAAATGATATATGCACGTACCGACGAGCGTAGTACTTTGTTAATTAGAGCAAGTAAGAGTTTACGTCTTGGGTTACCCTTATGGCGATGGCGTTTGGGAGGACCGACTTTGAAGACGGTGTTACTAGGCTTGCTTGTGACCACTCCAACGTACACCTTCTCTAGGCCGCCAACTCGTGAAGTTGATTCTTCATCTCGAACATAATAATCATTCATGACATCATTAATCTTTTCATGGTCATCATCAACATTATTAACTTCTTTATTTTTGGTAGCACTACGTGGTTTTTTATCTTTGTGATGTGGTGATTCCCCCATTATGGTTGTTAAAGAGATGGTGATGGCGGCATTTGAAGTGTTGTTTATAGTTGTATGTTATATATATAGAGATAAATGAAGTATGATCACATAGTTAGCTTGCTTGGCTATATGTGTTGTTACTTGTGATTTGTATGTACACATACTAGATAATACCCCGTGCGATGCATGGTTTTTTAGATTTTATTAAATAATCAATCAATCAAAGCCTTATTCCCATAAGTGGGGTCGGCTAACATGAACCAAAAATGATTATTCCGGGAAGTCATCCACATAAATTTTCCTCCTCCACTCCCTACGATCGAGAGCATCAGTCGCTTGTAAATTCAGTTGTTTCGGATCCTTTTTAACTCCTTCCCACCATGTCATTTTTGATCTCCCTCTAACCTCATTTAAAATCTCCCAAATCACACTTTTCCACTCTTCGCACCGGTGCCTCCTGAGGTCTCCTTCTTACATGCCCAAACCAACGCAAACGATTTTCTCTTATCTTGCTTGCAATATCTGCAACACCAACTTTCCCACGAATAACTTCATTTTTTATTCTATCCCGCAGAGTATTCCGACAAATCCATCTCAACATCCGCATCTTAGTGACCCCTATCTTTTGAATATGCTCTTTCTTGGAGGCCCAGCAATTTGTGCCATAGAGCAAAACTAGTCTAATAGCGGTCCTATAGAATTTTCCCTTCAACCTTAGAGGGATGCTTCGATCGCACAATATTCCCGTAGCCGCTCTCCATTTAAGCCACCCTGACTTAATCCTGTGAGCCACATCTTGGTCAATATCACTATTCTTTTAGATGATTGACCCAAGATTTTATTAAATAATAAAAATTTAAATTGTAACTTAATAAAATCACCCGAACCCGACCCATGATCACCTCTACTTTTCATCATTTATAAATGTATCCTTTAAATTTGAATTCATCTTAAAAAGGTTCCAACACACAATTTGAATTCTTCACCTTGGAAAATGATGAACAAATTTCAACAATTCATGCGAGTATTAGAATTGGCTAATATTAGCCTCTTATTATTTTGAAAAAATAAACATAATTATTGCCTCTGCTTCTCAACCACTCACTCTCTCTTCCATTAATGATGGTATTTTGAACAGTATCATTAATCAGCTACATCTTAGAGATGATACACATACACCTATACCTGGAAAAACAAACCCGACCCAATATCGACCTGAAAACCGACTCGGGAAAGTTGGGTCATGAACAAAGAAATAGAAACCGAAACCTGTTTTTGACCGAACCCGTAAACCCGTTTTATAAACAAACTGGGTCAAACCGATCGGGTCAAACCCGACCCGTTTTGCGAATTAGCTAAAAAGTACACTTTTTAAAGAAATGCGTTGTTGTATTAGGATTGATCTTTTGACTTTTTGAGTATCTTGATTCTGTTATGCATCCTCGTCATCTCGACCTCATTTTAGGCATTTTGCTTCCAAAACTTTCCATCATAGAAAAGTTTTGATTGACTTCTGCCATGTTATTTTACTCGTATCAATTTGAATTTAACGGACTCCCATACAATTTTTAGAGAGGAGAGAGATAAAGAGGAAAAAATTCGATGGGACCCATGTGATTAGAGAGGGATAGAGAGATTTGATTTCCAAATAAAGAAGTGATACGAGTAAAAAGAAATGGAGGAAGTATTGAAAGCTGACTGAAAAAATCTCTTATTCGCCTCAACCATTACATATTCAAACACATAAGATGCTTGCTTTCTCTCCCCTGTCCATTTTTTTCTATCTGTACATCCTATAAGTTTACTCATGACCTTAGATTGCAAAAAAATATTTACCTTTCTACTTGACATATCTTAGATAGGCATGAATGACTATATACCCATATTTGAACTTCGTGAATTTTTTAAAACTTATTTTCAAACTTACTTGCCTTAATTGTTCAGATAAATTCTGAAGGAATTTTTTCTCGCCATATGCCCATATATAGCTAATTTGAACATAGTCTACTCCTCATAATAATGACGAGTTGGAGTCGAATTGGTTTGTGACGGAATTGTTGAAGCAATTTGGGACCAATTATTCATTTAATTGTTGAAGCACTTTGTTTGTGATGGAAAAAAAGGGTAAGAAATATTTTATTATAAGGTAGAGCTGATCAAAGTTAGCTCGGCCCGCTAGCCCACGGGCCGCGGTCCAAAAAAATGCGGACTTTGGGCAAGACTTTTTAGGCCCGATTCGGGCCTAACCCAATTTTTTCGTTTTTTGTGAGGGCTTTGGAAAATAATTTTCACATATTTTAGTTAATTTTTTGGGCCCGGCCCGAAAATTCCGCTCTAATATTTCAGGCTTTGGGCAATAATTGTAGGCCTGAATCCAAGCCGGCCCGATGAAAGGGCCCTATTTTTATACGTCGAGCCCGTCCCGAACCCAGCCCGGCTCGGCTCATGATCACCTCTATTATAAGGGTTGGAGCGGGCTGCCATGCTGGGCTAAATGAGTTTGTGGATCAACTCTAATTTTTACTTTAAAAAAAAAAAGAAAAACAATAAATGATACCACCTAACTGAAGTGGATGCTATGTTATTATAGAAGACATATGCTAATGTACATTAGTTTTGCATCTCATTATATACTACGGTGGTACATTAACTTAATCTCATTATCTTCGTATGCACCCTTGGCCTAAAAAACTGTATTAACATCATGACTTGAAAAATTGTACTAAAAAACTAAAGCAACATCTTGTTCATAGTATGTTTCCAAAGAATACAAGCTAGGAGCAAAATGATGAGCTTTGTCAACAGGATTTTTCGGATATCCGGTTAAACTAAGCCTCGAGTCAATTTATCTGGTAAATGTGTTTGGTTAATCTATTGGAGTTTATTTCCTAGGAGATGCATGAGAATTTCAACTCACCAACCCCTTTTTTGGTGAGTTATTTCCATTGTCCCATAACAGTTCCCCTGGGAAGTTTTTAATGGCTAACCAAACACAAACTCATTTACCCTCCCTTTAGGAAATTGTATTTCCAAGGAAATTTAGATCCAACCAAACCTCTAAGATGAAGTGTTTGTTTAATCTATTGAAATTTATTTCCTAGGAAATGACATGGAAATTGCAAAATATTGTATTCCTCTTCTTCAGCTTGTGAACATAAATTTTCTATTGAGGGCTCAGACCAAGAAAAGCAGTACTTTGCTGGTCATCTTTCTTTACCAACCCATGGCCACCCCACGCGTCATCTTTCTTAACCAACCCATGACCACCCCACGCGTCATCTTTCTTAACCAACCCATGACCACCCCACGCGCCATCTTTCTTAACCAACCCATGACCACCCCACGCGCCAATGCACAATGACCTGACCAACGCACCGCCACACACCACTTACCCATCAACAACCCCATCACACACTCTATGACCACGATGGAAACAAAAATAAAAGGAAAATTAAACCGTCCATAGTAGGTACGATTTTTAAGACCGAACCCTAGTATGTTTCCAAAGAATACAAGCTAGGAGAAAAATGATGAGCTTTGTCAACAGGATGTTTCGGATATCCGGTTAAACTAAGCCTCGAGTCAGTTTATCTGGTAAATGTGTTTGGTTAATCTATTGGAATTTATTTCCTAGGAGATGCATGAGAATTTCAACTCACCAACCCCTTCCTTGGTGAGTTATTTCCCATGTCCCATAACAATTCCCCTTGGAATTTTTTAATGCCTAACCAAACACAAACTCATTTACCCTCCCTTTAGGAAATTGTATTTCCAAGGAAATTTAGCTCCAACCAAACGACCTCTAAGATGAAGTGTTTGTTTAATCTATTGAAATTTATTTCCTAGGAAATGACATGGAAAGTGCAACTAACCAACCCCCTCCTTGCTGAGTTATTTCCCATGTCACATAGGAATTACAATTTTCCTTGGAAGTTTTGTTTACTATGCTTCCATCTTTAATAGCTAACTAAACACAAACTCATTTAGCTAATTCCTAGGAAATTGTATTTCCAAGGAAATTTTAGCTCCAACCACACGACCTCTAAGATAAATGTAAGGATTACATTTAACTAAGAGGACCCTATGATTAAGACCAGGACACCCTATCTTTACCCTCTTATTGCTGAAATCTAGGCTATAACTAATATGCATGTTTAGGTAGAATTTTAATAGAATTTTGATTTATTTATGTGTTATTTAGTTTTCACCATGACGAAAAGGGTGCTCGAAGCTGAATACAATGAGTGCAATGTGGTCAGCATTAGAACCATCATTTTAAGACTTAATTGATGAGCGTATTAGTTCTAACGGACAGGGTAGTTCACTGCTGAGATTGTTGAAGATTTACCAATCTCTCGAGCAAGTGAACTTTCTCATAAGCTCGTGACTTATTACAAGCAAGATGAAAATGAAGATTATTATTTCAGGGTTTGTGGAGGTCAATGCAAGAACTTCACACTTGAGGACGTTTTGTATTTGACCGGATTGCCTATTAGGGGTAATCTACTTGTCCCCAAATATAGCAAGGACTTTCAGCGTTCACTAGGGTATTTGGCGTACCTGTGGAATCGAGAAAACTAACTCTAATTGAACTCAAGGATATTTGCATTGATCAAAATAAAACAACCGATCAGAGGATGAAGGCAATCCTCCTTTTGATAGTTATGTGCGTTTTCGTTCCAAGTCCCACTGGACATGTTTGTTAGACTTCCTACGTCTAATTTAATAAATTGGATGAGGTAGATGGATATGCTTGGGGTGCAGCGTGGTTGTCGTTTCTGTATCAGGGTTTGAAACGATATAAGGATGGGGAGTTAGTTGAAGGTTTTTTGTGGCTGGTTTTGGTAAGCAATTTTTTTCGCGTCTTTTTTTCATAGTTTGCTCATCTTTCTTTTGATACGTTTTTAACTAATTTTTTTTACCCTTAGGGTTTTTTCTTTTCGCATTTCAACCTATATGATATTTTTGGAATTGATCTTGAGCCAGAGGTGCCTCACACTTTGGCATCTATGGTGAAAGAGATTTCAAAAAACTCGGAGCAAGTCACTATAGCAAGAAGGAAAGGCACAAGTTAAACAAGGAGTTGGAGAAGCTAGTCGGAGTCTTTGAATCAACGGATGTGGTAAGTCACTTTTCTTTGCTGCCTTTATTTGTTCTGCTTATGTTGTTGCTATTGCTGTCGCTCTCCGATCTGCTGTTGTTGTCTCTGTTATGCTGCTGCAACTATTACAATGTTGTTGTCTTTGTTTATTGCATGGCCATGCTTACCGCCTAGCTGCTGCTGCATATGTCAATGGCAACCCACTTAGGTTTTGTTGTTTGGGATTGGTGTTCTCTCTTATGTTTTATTGTTGGAGGTGTATGTTCTTAGTATCTTTGGTTTTGGTTGGCTTGTTTGTTTAAAACCCTTAAACCATAAACCTTAAACCATTATGTGCTTGGTTTATTTGGTTTCGGGTTGGTTTGTTTGTTCTTAGTTTCTTTTGCTCACTTAACCCCTTAAAAGCTTAAACCTTGAACTAACCCTTAAAACCTTAACCCCTTAAACAATAAACCTTAAACCTTAAACAATAAGCTTGTGCCATTAGGTGTTTTGTTCTCCTTTTCGTTCTGATTTGCTCTTTCTAGTGTTGTACTGCTGTTACTTCTACTGCTCTTTGGTTTGGTCTTCGTTTCGTGCTGAACATGTTCTTTTCAGTTATGATCTGCTGTTGCTCTGTGGTTTGTGTTGCTGTTATTTACACACGTGTTTGTGTTGCTGTGGGCGATGTTGCCCTGGTTTGTGTTGCTCTGTGGATGGTGGTGTTGTTATAGGTGGCAATCGGGTCGTTCGGGTCGGGTCTGGGTCGGGTCAGCTTGACTTCGGGTCAATTTCGGGTCGGATCGGGTCAATTTTCGGGTCGGGTCTGCTTCGAGTCTTCCTTTTCGGGTCAGCTCGGGTTTCGGGTATGTCAGTTTTGGGTCGGGTCGGGTTTCGGGTATGTCGTTTTCAGTTTCGGGTTAGGTCCTTTTTCGGGTCGGGTCGGGTCGGGTCGGGTCAGTTTTCGGGTCGTTGCCCTAGGCCCTGACCAACGATACAAAGTTCTTGATCGTTGAACGAGGATTTACGTGAAATTTAAAAATTATGGATAGATATTATTCGGGTCAGTCTCGGGTCTCAATTTTCGGGTCGGGTCAATCTCGGGTCAGCATATTTCGGGTCGGGTATAGGTCGGGTCGGGTCTCGGGTTGATTTCGGGTCATCGATTTCGGGTCAATTTCGGGTCTCGGGTAGGGTCATTCGGGTCGGGTCGTTCGGGTCGGGTCAGCTTTGCCAGGTCTAGGTGTTGCGATTTTCAACTATTATGTCCAAGATTATGTCCAAGATTAATTTCTTTTCTACTGGACAGGATATAAAATGGCATCTCTACACTCCAGGATTGTTGCCAAACCACCTCCATGATCAGATTCAATGTTGTACATTCATTGGGCCTCTGTTTTGCTACAACTACGTGCAATATCATCGTTCACATGTTCAGTGGCGGATCATGAATACACGGGGCCAATTTTTTTAAAATATATGATATAGATAATTAGAATAGTATATGTAGACGTGAAAAAATGGATCAAATCCGATTAATTAAATGACTTCATTCAAACTTGACCCAAAGTCGATGATGGATTTTAACACGAAACCTGAAGTAAATAAAACATAACCTAATCGAAAACTAACCTGATTTGAAAAGTGACTCGGTATTCAAAATAATTTTTAACTCAAATTGATTATTACGCGAAACCGAAATTAATCCAAAACGAATCCAAACTGGAATTTAATCGACATAGTTTCGATTTAAATTAGACTTTTACTTAAAATGACTTCATTAAACTTCATATAACCCGATAAGTACTCCAAGTTAATATTACCTAAGTCGAATTGAACCACTATGATATAAACATGAAAAATCGAAAGATTTGAGGGGTGATTCGATTTAATCCAAAAGAAGCAAAGTTTAAATTTTAACTAATATTTTTTTCGTGTTACCGGGGGCCATGCCCCTGTTAGCCTCTATGTAAGATCATCCCCTGCACATGTTGTAAAAAGACAGTTTGAGGCCCTTGACAACATTGATCTTGATCTTGTCACTGCTGAATTTGAGCTGAAGCCCATAGTGCACAAGTTGAATCGAGGCTCAAGTGAGATTGATTTCAAGGGACATTATGAAGACGAGTTGCAACTGTGGGGGCAGATGGATAGCCGGTTAGCGCAAAGGTACAAGCTTCCAGCCACAGATAGTGCATCCACTTCACATCACCGCAATGAGGACTTGCATGCATCCACTTCGCATCACCGCAATGAGGATTTGCATATTTGCACTCCTCAAAGCCATCCTCAAAGCACTTCTCAAAGCCCTCCTCAAAGCCCTCCTCAAACTCCTCAAACTGACAAGGGAAAGAAGGTAAAAAGAGGCGTGGTATGCCGCCTCCCATGGAGGAACCTGTAGCTAGCAAGCGAAATAGAAAAACCCAAGTAAAATTTACACATTCAACAGCACATGCGGAGAAAATGCGCAGAAAACGTATGCGTCGAGGTATGTTTATTTCGATTTCCTCCTATTTTTTTTAAATTATTCATATCTATTACACTGCACATTGTTTTGCCGATGATATTGCTACTGCTTGTTGATGATGTTTCTGCCCAGGTGCTGCTGCTGATGATGTTGGTGATACTTGTTGAGGATGGTTGTGCCCAGATGCTGCTGCTGATGTATGGATTTTATGCGGATTTTTTTTAATGTTTCATGGATTTATAGATTTTTTTGAAGTTTTATGGATGTATCGATTTTTTTAAATGTTTTACGGATGTATGGATTTTTTTATATGTTTTATGGAAAAATATTAAATCTATTCAGCTCTAAGTCATAAGTGTTTTTGTTACTATCTTCATTAGTGTTTGATAACTATAAGTTACAAGTTCTTTTTTACCATCATACCCCTTTCCCTTTACATATTCCTTATTTTTATAGTTATCAATTAACAACTAACTAAAGAATGACGGCTAATAATAAGTATAGAAATGAATATAATAAGGAAAACACTAGAGCTTGGGCTACTCGCATGAACTCGGGCAAGACACGACACTAACGCAACTACGGAACTACAAAGAATAACATGCAAGGTTAAGTTTCCTTCTAAAGTACTTGAGTCCTCTCTCGAATGGTTCTCAAGAGTAGTCAATTAATCAATCAACTAAACCCTCTCTCAAATGGTCTTTAGCCAATTGATTAATAGATTCAATTTGCTTGGAAAACCCCTAATAAGGATCCTCTTAATTTCTACCCAATCTCTTGGTCTAGAAATTAAGTTGATTCATGAACAATCAATTAAAGAGTAATTGAAATCTAAGCCCTATCATAAACTTGATCAAGATTCACCCTAAGGTGTCAAAAAACCAAGATCAATGCATAGTAGACATGAATAAAGTAATTACAAGAACATCTTAATTAGCCCTAATCCATGCTTTCACCCAAACCCTAGATAAGGAACTACTCACTATTCATGGATTCAAAGCAAAAGAGATTAAACAAATTAAGCATGATTAATAAAGCATTGAAAATAAAGAAGAGAAATTGAAAGGAAATTACTTGGATTGAAATCACAATTGAATCTTCAAAGTTGCAATATGACAAGAACTAAGAGTTTGAGAGAGTTTAACTATGTAATTAGATTCTAATTAATGAGATAATACAAAACAAAAACCGCAAAAACTATTTATAAGGTCCAATAAATGAAGACGGAGAAACGGGGAAAAGGTCCGAAAGCAGGTCGACACCGTCGTGTCCAAAACGACACGGCCGTGTAGACCTGTTCTTCAATAATCCTCAGCATGCCCATGTACTACACGATCGTGTAGGCCTGCTTCCATGCTCTCTCAAGGCTAGGCCTTCACCAAAGGTCCTCCAATGACCAAAACACTTCAAAAAACCTGTTAGTTAGCCTGGAAATCATCCAAAAACAACTAAACGGGTAGTGAAGCGACAATAAGAACCAAAGATGATAGAATCCATGCAATGCTAGACTAAAATGTTCTATTCTACATGCAAGGACACTAAAAATGATGCATGATTAAGCACAATAAAGTACTTATCAAATTCCCCCAAGCTAGTCCAATTGCTTGTCCTCAAGCAAACAAACGATAGACACGGGAAGCGCAAGATGGCCTACATAATGGGACTACAACAGGGTCAAGCACACAATCAAAAACACGAGAGATATCGACATTACATAACCCAAGCATCCAATGAGTACCAACAAAGCCTCATAGCATGTCATGTAACGCAATCAACTCACCAATCATACCACAATCTATCTCTCCCAAGTTGGACTTAACTGAACCTGACAGATCTCACTTTAGATAAGTGCACTCAAACTCTCATGTGTTTATGGCTTAATCAATGACTCTCAACCTAGTATAAATCGACTCAAGTAGCATATACTCTTTAACCTTGACCTTTTGACTCATAATCCAATCCAACAATGCAACATATAATGATCAAGAGGACTTTCAACGGTTGTAATGGGGCTTGGGTTAGGGGTAAGGATAATGATCTGGGAATGTGGTGGAAAAGCCTGCAAGGAGGAGTATATTCACTGAAAACACGACCAAATGTGGTCTTCACACATTCACTCAGTAACAACATTCTCAAAACATCACAATACCAATTTTTGCTCATAATAACTCAAATAGAACCCTTTTTGTTTCTTTGCTTTAGAATAAGTTCACTTTTTCTTTTAGGGGCTTGGTGTGAATGGAAAAAATTGATTTCAACGGCAACCGAAGGTAAATTTCTTTTAAAGTTCAAGAGGTAATTGGTTTTTATACAATACTTAAAGTTCACACGGTGATTTCTTGTGTTTTAGGTTTACTTCTAAAAGATTTACTCACCCAACATCCAATGTGAAAGTGAAACTCAAGCAACACACGATTAGTTTTTCTTTGAAGCTACAGGTTACGAAACTGAGAGGTGAAATGAGTGCAGTAATTGCTGAATTGCTTATTCAAAGAACTAGAGTGAAGACTCTTGTAATCTTATTATTGGATGCATAACGCATGGTTGGAAATAAGCTTTTTATCGAGGCACAAAAGTAGCCTTTTCAATTAGCAATATCAAAATTCTTTACATAGAGGAGCCACTTATTCATGTAATTACGAGCACATAGTGGTTGATACTAACTCTACCAAAAATCTTGGTGTGTACATGAATTTTAGAAGACACATGATGATTTATATTATTAGAACTTGATTATAATCTAAAGTTCTTCCATTATTATTTGTTTTGGCTCTTCATGGTATAAATGTTGTAATTTCTTATTCATAATCTATAGACCTAAGACATGGCATGCTACCCATTTTTAGGCCAATCTAGCGACTGAATGTATATATCCATTGCAAAACCAGCGATAGATTGCGTAATTTAGCGACGGAACACAACACTCCCTAACTAAAATTAGCGACAGATTTTCTAAATCCGTTGCTAAACTTAGCGACGGAAAGCCAAATCGGTTGCTAAAGTTAGCGACGGAAAAACTAAATCCGTTGCTAAACTTAGCGACAGATTTATGATCCGTTGCTAACCGCAGCGACCGAAATTAAATCCGTTGCTAAAATCAGCAACGGATGGAAAAGGTAATGACGCCATCTTTAACAACGGGCTTGTTCCGTCGCTACACATACTTAGCAACGGATTTGGCTTACACAGCAATGGTTTCTTTCCGTCCCTAAAATGCTCTTTTTTTGTAGCGAACTAACCAACACCTACTTTATTAATATGTGTCCGTTGTAGAATGAGAAGCTTATTATGGGATAAAGGGAGCAATTATTAGTAAATTCCCGTGTTCTTTCCCATGCATATAAAATTTTCAAATGGTGGTTGATATAAACTTTATTTTCATGTTATATGTTTTATGAGTGTCTTTTCATATTATTTCACATCATCTTTCGCATATTCAGTTTTTATAATTTTATTAAAAAAAAATTCATAGTTAATACATTTATTAGTATTTCCCCATATTCTTTCCTGCATTATATATTCCAATTTTGCTTAATTTTTTAAATTTTCAATTAATATAATTGATTAGTATCCTCTCATGTTCTTTCCCATATTTCACGGGTTAAAAATGCTTTATGAATAAACTGATTTTCATATATCATTCGAAAATCTTAAACTTAATGAGAATATTATTTGATTTAGGCGACTTATAAACATGGGAAGATCTTTACATTATATGTAAATTTATTTTCCATATTATATTTTTTGAAATTCGGCTAATAAGAAATTAATTTTATATATGATATATTATACTTTCTCCCTTTCCATGTACTTTTACATATTCAGGTTTTTGAAACTTTCTTAAGGAACTTTTCTTTTGCTATAGTTAGCATCTTGATATTTTCCCATGCCTTTTCAGTTAAAATTTTTCTTTTAAAAAAAATCAATACTACCCCTGTTTAAAATTCTTGCAACACTTGTACTTTGTGAACTTTGTAAACCTTGACCATTATTTTTGACATTCAATAGGAAAAATATCGTCATTTGAAATCTTATTAAATTCATCACAAGGTGTAATCTTTTACAAATCCGAGGACACCAAAAAAAGGAAAAAAATCCTAATTGCTCTATTGATTCGATAGTTAACCATTCCACCAATTAATTTTTAACAACTTTCGCACGCATTGCGCGCATTTGAAGCTAGTATACAGTGTTAAAAGCTTGATGTATATCTTCATTATCTTTTTAAAAGAATGGGAAAAAAATTAATATTCTTTTTTCTTTAAAGAGACAAAAAAATAATATTCTAAAAATATATAAAGTGTTACTCTTTGAAATTTGTTGAATAAATAATTTGTTGAATTTAAAATAAATTTATATTTGTAGAATATATAATTGCTTGAGATATATTTTATTTGGAACATTTCGGAGATGAACTGTTCAACATTCTTTAAAATAAAATATAATTATAACTAGTTATTTTCCTTCGATTTTTTGTCAAAAGAATGCTAATATGATCGATATAATTTGTGCAGATGAGGGCAAGTTCAAGGCCTAAAAGGGTTAGTAACGACACTGAGTCTTGGTTCAAGAATGAAATATCACTGAATAAAATCTGATTTAAAGATGGAGGCTGTCCGATAGGAACCGTACCCATTAGAAGATTGAATAATCATGAGATTAATTCTCGTTTCGCGACTGACGACGTTTCTGGGACTGCAGTAAGTTTCTTTGTTCCATACTATTCTTCTCTAATATATATTCCTAATACTATATTTTCAAGAGTGATTAATTTATTTGATAAGTGTATAACATTCTTACGGCTTAATTATAATTTAGTATGCAATTAGTCAAACGAAAAGCGATCAGTCGAAGAAATATTATGGAATTGGAGGAACTTTCAGCATCTGGAATCCACAAGTTGGACCATCTCAGTATAGAGGTGCTTCTGATACTATTTTTGCTGGTTGGACTGTAAGTTTACATCAATTTAACTTCCTTTCAAGTTTAATTTATTTGCATTTATGTATGTTTAAGTCTATACTTTTGGTATTTACTTCTTACCTTGCAGGTTAATCCTTCCATATATAATGACCATCATACAAGGTTTTTCATTTACACAAATGTGAGTTACTTAGCTTTGATTGGATCTACTTAGAGCATCTACAATAGTCAAGCTAAATTGTTTGTTGCTTATTTTGCCGAGTCATTATTTACAACTACATTAGTTTAGAGCTACAACTTACGTAAAAGGTATATGTAGCTAGAATATTCTCGCCGACATGCCATATATATATAACCATAATTCTTTTTACCGCAAAGAGTAATTTTAATTTTAAAATAAACATATTTCTTTTGTTTCAAGCTAGTAGGCAATGGGGGATCCAAAAAAAAAACAAGTGGGATCAAATCGTAATCGTAAAATTTTATTGGGGGTCAAATGATCAATTTTGTGAGATAATTTTCAAAATGATTTAAAACATTTTAAAGGAGTTTTTACAATTTTACCAAGTCAAGTGACCACACTTCTTACGTTGTAGATTCGCCTGCTAGTAGCTTATAACTTAGCGCATATGAGCTACAGTGTCCAATAGTAGGATAGTGCTTGAGTTTTTTCATATTAATGCATGCATCGTTGCTAATAAATTAGTGAATTTTAACATTCTACAGGCAGGCAAGTCACAATGTGTCAACACTGGATGTGGGTTCGTAGTTACAAGAACAGATATTCCCCTTAACTTTGTTCTGTCTCCAATCTCCACAATTGCAGGAGAAATTTATACACACCAGATCTTTATATATAAGGCACTACATCTCTGAATATAGCCATATAATACACATATAATATATGCTTAACTACAATACTACATCCAAATGTTTGACCCGCAAATATTAGACCAAGAAACTGTAAACCTTGAGGTAGGGTCCTTCTCCTTGCCATTAAATAAGAAAAATGACTATGTAATGCAAATACCTTATAGTATTATTCTCGTGTTCATATAAGAATGGATTAATGGTACAAAACATGCTTCAATCTTAAATTGATCGACCTGAACTAGCCTTATTAACATGTATCGCACAATACTAATATGAACATCGTTTTGAAAACCAGGATAAGGAGAATGGAAACTGGTGGCTTCAGGTGGGATCAGACAATAACGAGATCGGGTTTTGGCCGGAGCAAATATTTGAAGGCATGCAAAGTGAAGCAACATATGCAGCATGTGGTGGAGAGATTCAAACCAAAGACACAGTCGCACCTGTCAATGCTCCAGTTATGGGTGCCGGAACTTATCCGGATGTGGATCCAGATCCAAAGAATTTTGCATTTTGCAGAAATTTTGTAGTAGTGAATGAAGCCCATAATGTTGTGGATCCTCCTGATACTGAAGAGCATACTGATAATTCCGAGTACAATGTTGTTGACACCCACCAAGACAATGCTTATTGTCTACTTATGGTGGTCCTTATCCTATCAATTAATTTCTTCAACTTTTAAGGGGTTATTTTTGTCCCTTATTTTTGTCCCTTATTTTTGTCCCTTTTTATTTTTGATAACTATAATAAGTAAAGGAATATGTTGCTAGCTTTGCTTTAACCACATACTTACTTCACTGGCATTATACAATAAAATTTCAGTAACATACTTCCCAATAGGCAGATTCCAAATTTATATACTTTATTCTATGATAAATGCAATAGAAATGGGATGCACAAGGGTATTAATGCATTCATCTTTACTAAAGAAGGAGCCTAGTAACAACTACATATCTAACCACAATCAAGATTTGAAGGCTAAATAGTTCTTAAGCTCTGGCAATGTAGTTCTCAAGCTTTGGTGATGCCTGAGATTATTGTGCGTTACTCGCTTCATTTTCTTATGTTCTACACATTTTCTGTTTATATCCGTCTTTTTTCTATCCGCTTTTATCTTATTGTTATTTGGCAAACTTCTTTCCTCTTTTAACCTCTAATGAAACTCATTTCTTCTCTTTGTACTAAAAACTAACCAAGAAACATGGTGTGTTGATGTGTTCCCATTCTCCTAATCCCCTTGATTTGGAACTATACTATATGGGTAGAATTCAAGGGGACTAACGAGGAAATATAGTTTAGTACTTTAGTAATTCAATATAAAAACTGTCATTTAACGTGGGAAGATGTGTTCATAAAAAAGACTTGGGAAGATGTCACTAAAAGATAAGTTGTTTTACTTATATGAACTCCAAAGGTCATATCATTATTAGTCTTGATAAAAGAAACAATAAATATTTGTCGATGTAGATGATTTGAAATTTTTTAGTGCATACAAAAGTAATGTGGACAGAAAGATATCAAAAGTGTGACATATAACGACGTACAAATCTTGTCTATGCGTTAAAATATATTTCCCTCTATTCCATATTTATGCGTTAGAATATATGTCCCTCTATTCCATAATAAGGCAATGTTCTTTTAGGTTAGATTAATTGTACTCCCTCCGTAACGTATTAGTTGCAACAGTTTCCTAAAATGGTTTTAACACATTACTTGCAACAATTCACTCACTTTCTATTTTTAACAAAAAAATTTCACAAAAATTACACAAATGCCATTACTCAACAAACTAATTGTTAAATTATAACTCTATAATTATTAACTCCTCATCATTAACAAACATTAATCTCCACCAATCTAATAAATTACCACCACCAAACCACTCATCAACTCTTGCCATCACCATCACCATCACCTTCTGCCATCACCACCACCTTCAACAAGTTCGCCACAATTTCGCAGAACCACCATCGACCTCCAAATCTCCAACAACAACCCAAATCTGAAGAACCCTTGTTCGAAAATCCCTAAATTTGAAGAGCCCTTGTTCAAAACTCCCCAAATCTGAAGAACACTTGTTCGAAAATCCCCAAATCGATTTGGGAAGTAGTGGCTTCGAATTCGTGGCTTTCAATTGGTGGATGAGAAGGCGGTGCAGTTGTAGGGCTTCTTCCAATTGGTGGTGCAATTGGGTTTCTTCCAGTTGGGTTCGATTTGGGAAGAGGAGGTGGTGCAATTTGGGAAGAGGAGGTGGTGCGATCTAGGAAGAGGCGGTGTTGCTGCTGATGGCAGTAGAATGGAGTCGCTGCTGGTGGCAGCAATGGTGGTGGTGGAGCTGCTGATGGCGGTGGAGGTGGTGGAGTAGCTGGGCAGTTGTAATAGATTGAAGGGGTAGTGGTGGTGCTAATGAATATGGGTGGTGATTAAGGGTGATGATGGTTGATTAATTAAGTTTAATGGTGTGATTAGCAAATTTCACCTAGGAAACTACCTTAGTCCAAATGTTACAAGTTTTCTGTTACGGATGGAGTAATTAATTTCAATGCAATTCAGTTCCATCAATTTCAATTCAGTTCAGTGCAATTCAACTCTATTCAACTCATTCAATCCAAAAAATCAAAACCTAAGTGCAACATACGAAAATGGTACAACATTTTAGGTGTCCATGCAGCCAGGATAAATTTACAAAGATAACAAGAGGATCCTGTCATGTAGAGAAAGGTAGGGAGAACCTATTGAACAAATAATAATATGAAAACTATTGCACCTATTTTAGAAAAAATGGAGCAAAGAGGCGAAGAGCTGGACAAGACAAAAGAATTCAGCATGCAGCTATGCGGGAACTCAGCTTTGGTGGTACCCGGGGGCGGTGAAAAGAAAATTAGAGGTAAATATCACACACACGGGAGATTGATTCAGCATTTTAACTTTATGTACAATAGTTTTAAAAAACAAGGCGATAATTAACTCGCCTCTGTATACAACTTTACAGAACCAACTACACCGACCTCTAACAAACCCTAAATACGAACTCGGTATGTTCTTTCAACTACACTTAAATTAAGTAACGCGGCATACATGGAGAAATTGTCGTTATAAATGAGTCAACCCGTTCCAGGATGTCTCAAAATCGATAAAGACCATACCTGCATCAACTGGCGCAGGCACTGAAACTTGATTATTCATATCCAACAAAACAGAGTCCTCCTGCGAACGAAGAATTGATTCGCTATCCCGGAGCCAATGCTCAAATTCAAAATCGAAATCTTTTTGCTCCAATGATGGTAAAAGTTCATGCATAGGCACTCCACCTCCGACAACAGAGGTCTCTGCTGCAGGCGGTTGGCAGGTCTGTGCAACACCATTAAGTGCACTTGGAATACTACCAGAAAACACTGGACTGGGGTGAATTGGTTCTACTGAAGTTTGATGGCTACTCTGTGTAATACTGCTTAGGATATCACGAGTTCTAGAAGTAAAGTTTGATCCAGAGATATTCTGAGTTACTGCTGAATGTTGTTCGCTGCATGGTGTGGTAATGTTTTGTGCATAAGTTTCACAAGGAAGAACCAGATCGGAAACATTTTGCATTTGGTTCATGGATGTATAGGTGTAAGGGCTATTACTTGTTAGAGCAGCAGGATGACCATTACCATGAAAATGCGACGTCGGTGTATGACTAGGTTGATTATATCCTTGCAACGGCAAAGGAAATGTTCCAGGGGATACACTGCTTGCTCTTGGTAGAACAAAACTGGGATCTGAATTCAAGTGAAGGGATGACATCGTTGAGTTAGCGGAATTGTTTTCAGCAAGATTTCCTGTTAGCTGGTGATTTGGTAGCCGTAAGTGTGATAAATTTATACTCTTCTGTGTGTGGTAAGCAGATTGATTCGCTACCGCAGGCCTATGCGTTAATCTAGACCTCTTAAACATGGGACGAGAAGAGGACATTCTAGGAGCTAAACTTGCACCTCTATTGCCCTGGACCTGGGCATTACCATTCCTTGAAAGTTGCCGAGAAACCAGATGTGGCTGAAATCTATTCGATGCTACAGCAATACTTGATCTCTGACTTCTAATAATATTTGGGAGGCCAAAAGTTGAGGGCACCCCACAGGTAGAAGTAGGCCTCGAAATTTGATTGGGTCCTGTGGATATGTGTTGTTTTTGTGGAAGTTGAGGCAGAGACCTAGCATCGGGTTTGGAAGTTGGAATAGGAGGTGGAGGGTTTTTTACCTGCCTGGCCCTTTTTCTTTCATGCTTCCAGTATTCTTCCTTATCAGTGGCGTGGCAGTGATCAGTACTCAAGACTCCAGAGCCCCAAAAAGAACATGGAGCAACTGAGTCACAAACATAACAATGACACTGCATTCCAACAAGGTGAAATCAGAGTCAGTCAAAAAATACTAGAAAGAAAACAAGTTTGATGAGGAAATAAATCTAAGCGAATCAAACCAGATCACAGCAGCTTTCATGTGGTGTAGAGATGAAAGGAAATTTGGCACACAGATGCCGTGCATGGGGATAATCTCTGCATGCAACCTGCAAACAAGTACAGCCAGCAATGAAAACTGAATGCCATATGATATTTGGGATGACAATGGAAGATTGAAAAAGAGCACTAGAAAACAGACTTCATGCATACAAGTCAAATTAGTCCTATAACAAAATTAATTACTCAATACACTGTTGTATCTCATTATGCGGTTACGATTACAGAAATGATCAGTGAATGATCCATTACAAATACACAAAGCACAGAAAATTGATTAGAAATAAGTTAGTCGTAATATAATACGTGCCAGGAGCAGCGAAATTAAAAAGCAACAACAGATACTAACAGGCAAGCCCCAGAAATCATGATGCTTAGATAATCAGATGGAACTGTACAAGGCGTACCAATGCACCCATATGTGGTACCCATATGCATCAGCTCTCTAAAAAGAATTGCATATGCCTGAAAGCCAGATCTGCATGAAGCCAGCACATTAGAGAGCATTGGTAGTCTTCCCAAATTTCATGACTAGCATCTGGACTCACAAAGCTCGTTAGACGGTTAAATTCAAACTAGAAACAAAAAAGAGGGAGGAGCAACAATGTCCCATATCAGAACTGCAAAAGTGAACCAACTCATGGACTACAACTCTAAAAACCTTTGATCCATCTAGCTCACATATATCACTCAAAAAAACAATAAACCTCAAACATGCTCAACAAAATGACATCAAAGAGTTAGCGTGTAGACTACGAGAAGTCCTGAACCTACAGTCACATAAGGCGCTTAAACATGACAAAAGCTAAAGAATGATATCACAAGAGGACATAGCATAAACCTACACTCTACCTACTGCCTATGTAACACGCATTACATGTTCCAACTAACATAACCACATCCAAATTGAACTTGTATAAAACCCAATAAATTCATGATTACAGTGAAACTCCTCCTTTATGAGTCTCTCTTGTGAACAAATTAACAGTTAAAAATTCTATAATATGAACAATAAAACAGCTAAAATATATATTCTGAGCCTGTTTACTCAATTCTTGCATTAAAACTAGCAATGCTATGCTTGTGAACAACTAGGGTAAAATAAGATAGTTCCATAGCAGCTAGGCTCGTTAGAGCATCTCTTCTGGTTCCATAAAGTCAAGGGATCAATTCTCATCCCGCCCTAATGGCTCATAGGCATCAAAATATACATATATATATATATGAAACCCCAGTTCATCAAAACATCATATAAGATCCCCTTTCGAAGGTCTAAACAACTGATTCCCAAAAAAAAAAATAAGATAATTGAATATAATAAACAAGAAAGAGAGGAAAAATGAAAATACCTGACCCTTTTCAGAGACGATAAGCAAATCGTCTTCATCTAGCTGAGGATCCTTAACCTCATCTTTAGGATTATCTAGCTTATTAGGGTCACCATCTAAGACCACACAATCATCATCATCATCATCACCACCAAGTTCATTATTAGGAATCAAAGGTTTAGGCTTTATAGGGTTGTTTACTATAACTTCACCCACCACAACAACATCGTCATCATCATCATCATCAACAACAACATCCTTAGTATTAGGACAGTAATCAGAAAGAGGGTTATGATCCTGAGCAACAGCGTCTTCAAAATAGTTGATAAACCAATCGAAGTTGTCGTCGGTGGAAGTATTATCAAAACCCACTTCATCATCTGAACTTAATTCGAATATTGGGGGTCTGTCCATTGGGATTTTACTTGGAATAGAGGGAATTTGGTAGGGGAATGTTGACATATTTTGATGGAATTGTACCCATGAAGAAGAACAAGAACATGAAGAAAGGGAGTAAGTGAGAGTGAGGAAATTGGGATGGAATGAAACCCTAGAAAATGGAAAATAAGATGGAGAGAGGACGACAGAATGAAACGTAGAGGTGAAGCGGTTGACTCTACCCCATTTTCGACTAACAACTCACGAGCGGATCACGTGCTTTGTTCCATCTTAACATTCTTTTTTTATTCTTTTGGCCCTGATTTTGTATTATACATTCATGAATTTTAGGGCCATCAAATCGATCAGGTGGACAACTTATTGTGATACACCAGGATGCGGAGGCCTGGTAGTAGGCTGTGGGCCTTTTTCGGACATATATTTAATTTTATGGCCAACATGAAAATAACGGGTCGGGAAAATAAGAGAGGGAAAAACAAATGAAATAAATCGATAAAGTTCAATCTCCTATAATTAAGGACTTAAGTTTTGTGCGGAAGGTTTAGGAGCTATGTTGAGACAAGCTCGTGAATCACAGCTTATTCACGGTATTAGAGTGGCTCGGGGAGCTCCTATGGTGACTCACCTTTTCTTTGCGGATGATAGCATTGTCTTTGCTCGTGCTAATGACCAAGAAGCGATTGTACTAGCAGATATTCTTCGACGGTATGAAGGTCTTTCAGGGCAAGTGGTCAATCTAGACAAGTGTGAAATCTCATTCGGCAAAAACTTGGGTGTTAACAATATGAGTTCGATCAGGAGTATACTCACTATGAGGGAGGTGGAATGGCATGACAAGTACCTAGGTCTTCCTACACTTCTTGGGAGGTCGAAGAAAGTGAGTTTTGCTAGCATCAAAGACCGCATTTGGAAGAAACTTCAAGGGTGGAAGGAGAAGCTTTTATCTCGAGCCGGCAAGGAAGTCCTAATAAAATCTGTTGCACAAGCAATTCCGAACTACGCAATGAGTTGTTTTAAACTCCCTGCGTCGTTCTGCCATGAAATGGAAAGCATTATAAGCAATTTTTGGTGGGAAAGTAGCAAGGCTAAAAGGGGTATCCATTGGAAGAACTGGGAGTCATTATGTCAACCAAAGAGTGAAGGTGGGCTCGGTTTTCGTGATTTCAAAGCTTTTAACGAGGCCTTACTAGCAAAGCAACTATGGCGGCTGCACACGAACCCAACCACTCTGCTAGCACGTCTCTACAAGGCTCGATACTTTCCGAGGTCTGAGCTTTGGGACGTCCACATGGGTACGCAGCCTAGCTACGCTTGGTGCAACATCATTGGAGCTAGAGATTTGTTGAAGAAAGGTGTGAAATGGAGGGTGGGTAATGGGAAGCATATTCATCTGTGGAGAGACAAATGGTTAGGGGGTGGGGGGTCTGGCAAGCTGATTACACCAAGAAACGGTCGTGATATGAATGAAAAAGTTGAAATCCTTATCGATCAAGAGCATGGAAAATGGAAGGTTGATGTGCTTGAAGCTCTCCTATTTCCTGTTGATGTTGAACGAATCAAGAACATACCTTTGAGTACTCGGTTACCGGAAGATAAATTGACCTGGGTTGGAAGCAATGATGGGATATTTCGGGTTCGAGATGCGTACCGGTTGGCAATGCAAAGTGATGATAACACCTCTAGTTCTCTTGGCCATGACCCTCTTTGGAGTCACCTTTGGAGATTGAAAGTACCACCTAAAATTGGTAACTTCCTATGGAGAGCTTGTTGGGATATCTTACCTCATAAGGAGAACTTGGTGAAGAAAAGAGTTGTGAATGACACTAAGTGCTGTCGATGTGAAGTAACGGAGAATACGCTGCATATCCTTCGTGATTGTGAGTGGGCTGTCAAGATGTGGGAGTGTGAAGCGGGCCAATGGAGATGTGAAGCTGCGTCCACTTTCAAAGAATGGCTAGCCTGGATCTTTGAGACATACCCAACGCCAAAGCAAGAAGAATTTGTGGTGCGTGTTTGGCAGGCTTGGCGAGCTCGGAATGATCTTGTATTCGAAAATCAGAAATGCGAACCAAATGTAGCGCATCACCGAGCGCTTGACACCCTTCATGAATACCATCGGCACTGTGTGAATCCCAGCACGAGAGGTAGAAGGCAGGAAGCGAAATGGCAGCCACCAGCTCATGGGAAGATTAAGTTGAACTTTGACGCTGCTATCTCCGCGGATTGGGGTCGTGTTGGTATTGGCGTGGTTGCTAGAAACGAGTATGGGGAGGTTCTTCTAGCTAAAGCCTTGATTATGCTGAATGAATGGGATGCGGAATTGGCGGATGCGGTAGCGGCAAGGGAAGCCGTGATGATAGCAAGAGATAATGAATGGCTGGAAGTGGAAGTAGAAGGAGATGCCCAAGTGTTAGTGAAAGCCTTAAATGGTGAAACAACAAGATGTGGTGAAGTGCAATTGATAGTGGATGATGTTCTAGATTTATCTACTGCTTTGTCTAGTTATTTGTTTTCCTTTTGTTATAGAGAATGTAATGAGGTAGCCCATAGACTAGCAAAATGGGCCACGTCTAGTTATTGTGATGAGGTTTGGCTTAGCGGAGGCCCTCCATGGATCTCCGACCTAGTTGTATCGGACCTTCCGATCATTTCGGATTAATAATATTTCCTACCTTTTCACCTCAAAAAAAAAAGTTTTATTTTCAATCTTACCCATAATTTAACCAATTTCTTTTACGTGATAAAGCACCAAATGTCTGTGCTACATTTATTTTATTTTTTCTCGCCTACTCCCTCTCCCTTTCTTTGTCTAAATGGCATCTTCCATTAATCTTTGGTAAGTTTTTTTTGTCTTTTTTGGCGTTTTGCTTTTGCATCACTTTTTACCAATCTATTCTCTAATATTTATTACTTTTTTTATATACTTTTTGTATTATTTCACTATTTAAATTCTTTTGAGATTACAATGACACCCTATAAAAATAATTTTATTTAACGGTTATAAAAAAAAGTATGAAAAATATGTATACACTTCACTGGAGAAATCACAATCTAGTTTCTCCCAGAACCTTACATATTTTGCATACATCGCATGCGTATAAGGCTAGTCCAACTTTAAGTTATGCCAACTACGATGTGTGATGCATAGTTATCTTTTCAATTACAATATTAATTTTCTATGTTATGAATAGTATAAGAATTATTTGAGATTTCAAAGTTAATATACTCGAATTATTGCTACTATGGGATCTTCTAGAAGTCACTCATGAAAGGACGAGTGAAGTTAAGTGATAGTTGACTGGTTAATCGAATTTTAAAGATAGTTGATGGAGCAAGTTGCTTGAACTTTGATATTAAATCAGAGTTAGAATCAAATCTAGAGAGAGAAAATGGTGGTAAAAGATGGAAGATGGAAGATGGAAATTAATTCATGGAGAGAGAAAATGGTATTAGGAGGTGAACGATGGAAATTAAGGGGTGGAGAGAGAGAATGAAATGGAGCTGGAGGAAGGCCTACATCGTTTCCGCAATTAAAGAATGGAAAATAAAAGGAGGGTAAATGAAATGGTAGTTTGGAAGGAAAAGGTTAGATTAGTAATAACATTACATTATATGCTTAATGTCTAAACATAAACTAATGCTACAAAATGGTCCCAACTGGCACCGACTATTTTTGGACCCAAATACCTCGCTACATCAGGTCTTCTGCTGACATGACTTTTTTTTAATCAGGTCTTCTGCTGGCATGCTTCTCAAGGAGGCATTAATAACGTTTTAAGAACCTAAACGACGTTTTTCAGGAGACTGGAAACCAACCAAGTGTTGTGACAAGGCATGAACTTTGAGAGTTCCCTTTCGAAATGCTTACCAATATGCCCTCTTTCGAGACACACATTTCGATGCGAACTTCAGTGATGTTTTTGATGATGAATACGATGTTATCGAGAAAATGGGAACCGCCACGAGTTCTTGCAAGGCAAAAGTTTCAACATTCCCTTCGAAATGAGTACTACTATGCTCTTTTTTGGGGCAGACACTTTGGGTCGCAAAAACGTTTGTGTCTCCTATAAAAAGTAGGTATTGATTACGAACAAATTCTCAAAATTTGTGCCTCCTAACGACATGTACAATATTCGTTTTCTCAAGAAATATCGTATTCAGTGTCAAAAACGCCATTGAAGATCACCTAGAAGTTCGTGTCCCAAAAGTAGGCATATAGGTACTCCGTTTGAAGGAAATCTTGAAATTTGTCTTATTAAAACACTCAAAAATGTTCTTTTCCTTGAAAAACATCGTTTAGGGCCTTTTGACAGACTAAAGTCGTATCACTTAATCAAAAGTAAATCCTAAAGTCCTCTAACAAACAGTAGTCAGGGCAGTAGGGTTGAATCCACAGGGAGACAGGTTTTCAGAGTCAATATTCAGTTAAACAGCTACTTCAGACAAGGTCAGGGAAGAATCAGCTGAACTAGTAATTAAACTAATGAAAGCAATATAAAAGTGGGTTTTAAACTATGAATTAAAGGTCTAGGGTATTAGTTCGGTCCACCATGCTTATATCAATCAAAAGGGTCGAACAACTATCAATATCTAGGTCAAGAGTCGAGAGATTAGAGCATGTATTAAGCTATGGTTAAGTCTTAACGCTCATAATTCAACATATGCCACATGGTCACTAATATGATCAGAATGACTGGTGTGTACTAGGCCTCTAAAAGTAAGACGGATCTGTGCAAACAATTATTAACCACAAGCAATCAATGAAACTGCGCAATAACGTCAATCAATCATCAAGAACAAATCACACCATAATCAATCTAATCAAAACATAGAAACTAATAGCAATCCAAATATGAACCATGGTATAAACATGGTTTTCCTCCCTAAAACCCCAGAAATACGACTTCTTAGACTTGATTGAATCAATAATAACAAAACTAATATAAAACCCTAATCGTTACATCATGAATTAAATAATCAAACTAAGCAATTGAGAAGTAAAGAAAGGAATTAAGAGTGAAGAGCAATACCAATTGACGGAAAGCAATGTTGGTTTCACTATTTTGATGATGACAAATAATGAAATTTTTAGTATAGACTTTTATTAGTTTACTTAGGGTTTATTTCATAGCTTTTAGACTTAGTATTTTTGTAGCTTTTATTTTATATAATTAATGTTATTTTTTCTTAGTCAAATACTTAGGAATAATTAGTTTTAACTTATGGAGAAATGGTTATGAGTTTAACCTAATTAAGTTATTAAGCCTAATTATTCTATGTACTTGATTTATATATCACTCGATTTTTATATATATGGTTTTCTTTGAGATAATCCTAATGTCGTGGAACTTTAATTTGAGTAAAATTAATTTCCATGATATTAGTTGTGTTATTTTGTTAGTAGTGTGCAAATTTTGATAAAATGGATAATCATGCATCAACAAACTATAAAATCGGATGCTACTATGGAGGAAATAAGATAAATACAACAACCCTAGAATCTAGGAGGATCTGACGAGCTGCCAGTCAGTTCCTAGATTTACAGAATCTCAACCAACCTCCTGGTACTCAGCATGACAACGAACTGCATGGAGATAAGGTGGATTAGGGTTTGCTGATTTTGTTAGAGATTTTCTTGCGCACAAAGATCAACTTGAAGAGCGGATACTGGGCTAATCTTATGGACCCATAACCATTTCTATGAATCAGTAGTCACTGAGAATCCTCTATATATATGAAGAGAAAACCTAATCAGAAGATGAAGAACTTTGCTGCTCTACACGCATATTATATCTTAAGTTCATTCGGATTTTATTTTCAATAGCTTAAACCATTGTATTTATTTTTGAGTGATTGGGGAGAAAAGAAATTTTAGAGTTTAAAGTTTATGTAATCAAGAGTGAAAGAGAAGACTTCAATTTAAGTCAAGTGAGAAAGTCACGAGTTCAGGGGGAACAAGGTGACTGGGGACAGGGTCAAGTTCCCAGAGGAACTGAGTGAGAAGAGTTTATAATAGGTAGTAAATTCTATTATAAAGAAAAAGGGCAGGGTTTCTTCCTAGAGAATTAAGGAAGTAAACCTTGTTAAAAATCTTTGTGTATTCCTAGTTGTCTCTTTCTGTTATTTATATTTCGCAAAAAAAATTTTAAATCCCCTTAACTACAATTCACCCCCCTTTTATAGTTGATCTAGTGTTCATACTAGGCTAACAATTGGTATCAGAGCTTGTTCCTTCATAATTAGTTAACATTGAGAAGGCAGTTCCTGGTAGATATGAACACCACGGGAGAAAAGCTAGACGAAGGTTACTCAACCCAACGTCCACCCATGTTTAATGGCAAGCATTATCCATACCGGAAGAATCGTATGTGTAATATCCCAAAATTTTCTTATATTTTAAATAATGTTATTTTCTTATTATTATTTTCTAAGTTCTTAATAGTTAATTTATTAGTTATATTTCTTCACTTTTTTTTAACTCTTAAATTTTTTACAAGTGGGTATGTTTCATGAAGACTCTTATATCCCACTTTTCACTAACACTACCAAGCCCAACCCACCTTAGCCTTTTAGCTAAAAAAAAAAAGAAAAAAATTGAACCCCAAAATCAGTCGTGAGAATTAGGGGGAATTTTCCTCCCTTCCTTCCAATATCAAAATACCAATCTCTTTGGTAATAAATCCCTAAATTTTTTGCCAATCAACTCTTAAATTGATTGAGATCTTCATTTTTACCATAAATTACACTCCCTTTCCTTCTTAAATCCATCTTCTTCACCTATAAAAACCCTCCAATGGTCATTCCATAACACCATCTCCTCTCTACCTTCTCTTCAACATGTATAAATCAAACCCTTGTTTTTCCTTCTAACAATTCTTTACATTAACATTTTTTTAAAAAAAAACAATAATAATAATAAAATATATAGGATGATCGCAGGCGACGCAGCATTGGCGGTGGCTTGTCGGCACAGGAGCCACCTTCCCCTTCTCTTTCTTCTCTTCCTTCTTTTTTCTTCTTTCTCCTTTTTCGTGCGCCTGGTAATTGTAACTGATTCAATTGAAACAGTAGCTTTACTTAAAGCTTTGACCAATTCCTTTTATTTTTATTTTGTTTTATTTTGTTTTCTTTTCATTAACTTTCTTTTAACTTTTATGCCTTTTTTTATTTCAACTTTTATATTTTACCTTTTACCTTTCTACCTTTTTAAAGTCAAGTTCCTCCACTAGTTTATTGAGATTCCAAAAGAATGTTTTACCCATTAGTATTTTCTAAACTTTTATTTACTTGGGATATTACATAAATTACTAATATGGGTTATTAATTAATTGTAGACGGAAACTTCATTGACGGAAAGTTCATAGGCGACCGTTAGAAGTAATTCCCAATTTACGCTACTCAAGGTAATCTCGATGTCTATCAAAACTCTAGACCCGTTGAGAAAAGTTTTACATTTTCTATTATGATTATGCGATGTGAAATTAAGTCGAACGTTGGATATAAAATAGTTTTATTACGTTACTAACACTACTATTATTATTATTGTGGTTGTTATTTATTATTATTATTAATTATTTTATTATGCTTTTAGAATTGCTACTATATATGACCATGATTATTGAAGTTGAATGTTATGATTTAAATATATGAATTGGATCTCGAATATGGTCGTTTAATATTAGAACTTTGGAAATTATTGAGTTCAGTGGAATGAACTTTATTATTTGAAATTGACTTGATTAAATTACTTTGTTTTACATAATGGTACTAATGAGGGAAATGAAGCCCTTATGGGTGTTGAACAGGTTGCCCTATATGGTAGTGCAACTACCAATAGGTTTGGTTACTTTACTATTCTGTCTGAAACTATTGTCTTCCTTCAATTTGTTGTCATCCAAGTAGAAGGGGTGTGCACACTAGGGACCTTGATTATTGGCCATGTACTATTTGATGGGGTGATGGCATCTGGTTGAAGTAGGTGGATAACAGGGTATTGCCCCGACCTACTGGCGTTCGCATTTCCCTTCTAATAAATTATTAATGTATGTTTTAGTTAATGTTGGATGTTGAATATATTATTGTTTGAACGTTTAGTTCTTGTAATTAAATTATCTAATTTACTCTTTATTATATTAATTCTTTAAACGTAAAAACTTATTTTAAATTAATTATTTTACGGGATAGAGTCGAATTACTCAGTTTATCTGATTTTGGGAGCTTTGTCTCCCTTGTTTGTTCCTTTATTATTTTTGCAGGTTGATGATGGTAAAAGGGAAATTCGAGTGAGGAAGCGTAGTTAGGTTAAATAATAGATTTTATTTTTAGTTGTTGGACTTTATGAACTTTCTTTTCATTTGTAATAGTTTAGATAAACCCAAATTAATGCTTATTGAATAATTATTTGGTTAGCCTTAGTTTATAGCCTTCATTTTACTCCCTTAAGGGGTAAATGGGCAGTAACATCCTCCGAGTTTGAACAATGGTTTTCAACACACAAGTATTTTATTTAGTTCAAATTTGGAGGATGTTACAGTATGGAAATCTTTATTAAGGCTGAAAATTATCAAGTTTGGAGAGTCATTAAAATAGGTGACTTTGAAGTTACTGAGAAGAGTGACAAAGGCGAGCTAGTTCTAAACCACTCACAAAATATGACAAAGTTGACTTCGACAAGATGGAGAAGAACAACATGGCAAAGAAAAATCTCTATTGTGGTCTTGGTCCTCATGAACACAATAGAATAATGGGATGCAAGACTGCCAAGCAGATGTGGGAACTTCTTCAAGTTATACATGAAGGAACAAGCAAAGTCAAAAGATCAAAGATAGACATGCTCATGCACAGATATGAGTTATTTTAAATGAAACCTAAAGACCCAGTTCATGATATGCTCACCAGATTCTCAAACATCATCAATGAAATTTGACTATCTAGGAAAGTCTATCACTCCAGAGGAACAGGTACGAAAGGTTCTAAGGAGTATTCCACGGGATGACAAATGGATGGCCAAGGTGACAGCTCTGCAAGAAACCAAGGACTTCACCAAGTTCAATATTGAACAACTTGTTGGATCCTTGATGACCCATGAGCTATATATAGGAACTCATGAATCTGATCCTAGTAGACATAAGGCCCTGACCCTCAAGACTGAGGAATAAGATGAATCGGGAACTGATGATGATGAGGAAGCGGCATTGATAGTAAAGAGATTCAAGAAGTTCTTCAACAAGAACTATAAAGGGAAGAATGCAAGAAAACCCTCAAAGCTAAGCTGTCATAAATGTAGAAGCATTAATCATTTCATAAAGGAATGTCCTCTTTGGGAGAACGAGAAGGGAAAAGGAAAATGTAAGGGTAAGGAACAACAAAGGCCTTTCTCAAAGACAGAAATGATGAGAAAAGCTATGGTAGCAGCCTAGGGAGAGTCAGACTCTGACGAGGAGCAGGAATAGCCTGAAGAAGAATCAGCACATCTCTGTCTCATGGAAAAGATAGATGATGAAGTAGACTTGCCAAGCAACAAGGTGTGGTTTAATGTTATTGTAGAAGATTTATTTGGACTTAAAAAGAACCAACTTATTAAGCTACTTTTAGAAACTTTAGAGAACTACAAGGCAATTTTCGTAAGAGAAGAAGAAATGGAAAAAGCCTTGGTAGTTTCCAAAGAACATTCAAAAAGGTTTAAAAAGTTGAACTTAGAAATTGAGGAAAGGTTCTTTGAACTATTAGGTAAAAACCGATGTTTTCAAGAAGCATATAAAAAGGTTAAAAATGATGATTACTTCTTGAACATGGAATTGGCAGAATTTAAACTAGTTGTTTCTGAAGGATCCAGTTCCTCCACAAGTACCAATACTGATTTTGGAAAATTGAAGTCTGAGCATAATTCTGTTTTAAATGAAAAATTGGTACTTAAAGGAAAATTGGAATCTTCAAGGAACAGACTTCCTAATCCTGTTAGTTGGAGACAAAATTATCAAAATGAAGGAAGAAGTGGACTAGGTTTCAATCATAAAAGAAAAGCAAAAACAAGAAATATGTGGATCTGCCAAGCCATAAAATATGCTCTTACTGTGGGAACAGTGGACACTTAGTATCTGATTGTTCCTCCAGAGAGGAACATATTGAAATGAACACTCACTTAGTTAAGTATGAGTGGAAGATTAGAAGGTACTCAAGTTCGACAGAGGAACCCAAGTCTGACTGGGTTCCTACCACTAACTAGTTGTTGTGGAGGCAGACTAAAGTGAGGGGGAACAATCTGTGGTACCTCGATAGCGGTTGTTCTAAGAACATGACAGGAGACGAAGCAAAATTTCTCTCACCTTCAGTGTATGAAAGAGGAACTGTGACCTTTGGAGATAACCTTGTTGGATTTATGGGTTGAAATCAAGCTTTGGGATAGTTGGTCCAAACTTGATTAAGTATGGAGTACTACTTTGTGGTATCTTTGTTTTAGCGGGAGTCCCAAATGGAATAAACACATTAGTTTCTCCTTATTTATTTATTGGACATCCCTTCTATAGCTTGTACAAGTTATGGAGAGAGAAAGGGACCTCCCCTCGCGCGTGCGGCACGGGACACTCGCATGATGTGGTTAACCTTTTGTATCCGCTTGGTTTAATTTGCCCGAAAAGAGCTATTGGGCTGCTTCGTCAGTTTCGTTTGTGAATGTAACTGCTCCATAATTGCGCTTTATTTCTTGCCCGTTTTTAATATTCTGTCATTATGTTCAGCCTTTCCATTTCCTAACTTGCTCTTATAAAAACCTCTGTCCATCTATTGTTTCAGACACACAAAATATTTCTTCCATATTTATCCTCTCTTTTCGTTCTTCTTTGTTAACAAAAAATCGAGTTCAGTTCCCACTCCATTTTTCTGAGTGTGCCGGTTCGTGGAGGAGACGTTAACCCTCAAGTCGGTGCCTACTATCCAATCACACCTATTGTGGAGGTCTATCGACTTAGGGCATTGATTATGTCACGGCGTCTCGATTTGTGTTATAAGTTTGTTATGTTTTGTTACTAGTTCCAACAATCTAAGTCGATATTCTGTTCGATTCTAGTACTATGGATATTACTGATTCTGCAACTCCAATTGCACAACATGTTAATACTCTGATTACTATGCCTCACAAAATCGTTCCTATTCTATCTAAATCTGAACCGCTTGATGGTAAAAAACTTAAGCGTTCATTTGAAAAAATTTCATTATATTTTCAATAATATGAAATTGACTATGTGTTGAAGGAAGATGTTGTAATTGATGAATCTGTTGAAAATTTTGATGCCAAGAAATCTAAGGATAATCGAACTGTTAGAGGTCTAATGTTGCACTATATGGTTAACTCTTTATTTGACATGTATTGCAAATGTAAGACTGCTAAGGAAAACTGGATTGCCTTAGATGCTAAGTATGGTTCTGATGATGCTGGTACTAAGAAATATGATGTAGCTAAATGGTTGAAGTTTGATGTTGTCAATGATAGCCCATAATGGACCAATTACATGAGTATGGAAATCTGGTTTCTCTTATTATTGCTGAGGGTATGACAATCTGTGAACATTTTTAAGTCAATGCTCTTATTGAAAAGCTACCAAACTCGTGGGGAGAGTATAAGAAAATTCTGAGACACAAGAAGAAAGACATGAAGCTCCAAGAGTTGGTTGCTCACATCAAGATCCAGGATGCAAATCGTGGACAGGAACGCATTAAAATTAACCCATATAATTCTGTTGTTGTTGAATATAAAAATGTAGGTACTAACAAGAAGAACTATGATCAAAATAACTCCAACAACAAGCGTAAGAGGTTCAATGGGGACTGTTTCTTTTGCAACAAACCTGGACACATTTTTTCTCATTGTCATGCCAGAAGTGTACAAGAAAAAACGGCAACAAAGGTTACAAAGGTAACAAGAAAAATAACAACAACAACATCCATGGCTTTAACAAAAACAAATCTGGAAACAAGACCTCAAGCTAATCTTCACGAAATGGAAAAGTAATGTGAATACGTCATTGCTGCTGTGGTATCTGAAATTAACCTAGCTGAAAACACGGCTGAGTGGATTGTAGACACTGGTGCAACACGTCACATTAGTGCAAACAAAGACCACTTCAAGGACCTAAAGGAATCTAATGATGTTGAGTATGTATTCACGGGCAACTCAAGCAAGGTTCGTGTTCACGGCAAAGGCAAGGTCAATCTGAAACTCACTTCTGGCAAGACTTTAGCACTTGATGATGTTTTATATGTACCTGATGTGCGTAGGAATTTGATTTTTGGTCATTTACTTAATAATGTTGGGGTTAGGCTTACTTTTGATTCAGGAAAATTAGTTTTGACTAAATTTGGTCAGTTTGTTGGCAAAGGGTTTTGTAATGGGGGTCTTTTCGTTTTAGATGTTGATATGAATGCATCTTCTTTTGCTTATTTGGTTGAGTCTTTAGACACGTGGCATTCTAGACTTGGACATATTAACGATAAATCTATTAAACATTAAATGAATGCATCTTCTTCTGCTTATTTGGTTGAGTCTTTAGACACATGGCATTCTAGACTTGGACATGTTAACGTTAAATCTATTAAAAGCAAAGATGAATCTGAGTACATGTTCTTAATTTATAAGAATGAGGTTTAAAACCAATTAGATAGAAAGATCAAGAGACTAAGGTCTGATTGTGGTAGTGAATATGATTATGACTTTCTAAGGGATTTCTGTCAGAAAAATGGTATTATACATGAGTTCTCTGCACCTTATACTCCTCAACAGAATGGGATAGCTGAAAGGAAAAATAGGACCTTGAAAGATATGATGAACATTATGCTTATTTCTTCTGGATTATCTGACTTTATGTGGGGAGATGCTATTTTGTCTGCTTGTCATGTCCTAAACAGGGTACCTCACAAGAAGTTGAGTGAAACACCTTATGAATTATGGAAGGGTTATCCACCAAACTTGAATTTTGTGAAAGTGTGGGGGTGTTTAGCTAAGGTTCCCATACCTGAGTTTAAGAGAACGAAAATTGGGCCTAAGACCATAGATACTGTTTTTGTTGGTTATGCACCTAATAGTGCTGCTTATAGGTTCATGACAAAGGATGCTAAATCTGAATTTTATGGGCATATTATAGTATCTAGAGAAGCATAATTTTTTGAGAATATCTTTCCTTGAAGTCTTTTAGACTTGTTGATGAGTCATTAGATTGTCCACCTTCATCCTCTTTTTTACCTAGAGCTCTTACCAAAACCTGAGATCTCACTTGGACCTAACACTTCACTTGAACCTATGAGAAGTAAGAGGGCTAGAGTTAAGACGAGTTTTGGACCTGATTTTATTACAACCTTCGTTGTAGAATCTAGTAATGATATTGATGAGTCCTCTGTGTCAGCTTTTATTGTTGAGGATGATCCTAAAACCTATGATGAGGCAATGAGATCTGTACATGTTGTACTATGGAAAGAGACTATTGATAGTGAGATAGAGTCTATCATGTCTAACCATACTTGGGAGGTTGTTGACTTACCTAGTGGATGCAAGCCAATAGGCTGCAAGGGGGTTTTTAGGAAGAAGCTTAAATCTAATGGGTCCATTAATAAGTTTAAGGCTAGACTTGTGGCCAAAGGATTCCCCCAAAGGAAAGATTTTGACTATTTTGACACATATTCTCCAGTTACTAAGATTGCTTCTATTAGGGTGTTGTTTGCTATTGCTTCCGTTTATGGTATTTATGTGCATCAAATGGATGTTAAAATTGCATTCTTGAATGGAGACCTTGATGAGGAAATTTATATTGGACAACCCTGATGGTTTTGCAGTTCCTGGTCAAGAGCATAGAGTATGTAGACTTGTAAAGTCTTTGTATGGCCTAAAACAAGCTCCTAAACAGTGGCATGAGAAGTTTGATAGTGTAGTGCTATCCCTTGGCTTTAGATATTGTGATGCTGATTCTTGTATTTATGTGAAATATGATATTAGTGGATCTGTCATTATTTCTCTTTATGTTGATGACATGTTAATTTTTGGCACTACTATGAGTGTAGTTAATTCTGCCAAATCATGCTAAAGACCTCTTTTGACATGAAGGATATGGGTGAGGTAAATGTTATTTTGGGAGTTAAAGTTGAGAAATCTAGCACGGGTTTTAGACTTCACCAAGCCCATTATGTCGAAAAGATTCTTAGGAAGTTTGGCTACTTTGATGTTGAATCTGTTAGAACTCCTTATGATGCTAGTATGTCTTTGAAGAAGAACACTTCTGATAGTGTTAAGCAATCTGAGTATGCTAAGGTTATAGGGAGTCTTATTTTTTGATGAACTATTCTCGCCCTGATATAGCCTATGTTGTGAGTAGGTTGAGTAGGTATACTCATAACCCTAGTCATGATCATTGGAATGCTTTAATACGTTTACTTAAGTATTTGAAAGGGTCTATGAGTCTTGGTTTATGCTATGATGGTTACCCTCCTATTTAGAGGGATATTATGATGCTAACTAGATCTCGGAGAGTGATGACATACACTCTACCAGTGGTTTTGTTTTTACATTAGGAGGCGCTGCAGTGGCTTGGAAATCTTCCAAGCAAACATGCATAACAAGGTCAATAATGGAGTCTGAATTTATTGCTCTCGAGATGGCTGGTCGAGAAGCAGAGTGGTTGAGAAATCCTGTGGCTGATATTTCCTTGTGGGAAAAACTAGTACCGTCGATATTACTTCATTGTGACTCGCAAGCTGCTATTCATATTGCGAAGAATAAAGCCTATAATGGCAAGAGTAGGCATATACACCTAAGGCATCATGCTTTATGTAATTTGATCAAATTTGGTGTAATCTCTCTTGACTATGTGAGGTCAGAGAGAAATTTAGCGAATCCCTAGACTAAAGGTCTAAACAGGAAACTAGTTTCAGAAATTACTAAAGGAATGAGATTGAACCCGCCTATGTAGTAGCTCATGGTGGATACCCAATCTAGTTCACTAGATTCAATGTGGTCAAACGAAATTGTGATGCTATTACTTGTATTCATGTTGGTAATAAAGTTTGAGATATTACTCAAATATTTGAAATGTTTTATCCTTTAGTAGTTTATACAACACGGTTGAGGTTAGACATTGAGTCCTTGAGTTCCATAGCCCCAATTTGGAGGTGGTGTGAACAGTACACACTTGATGGATTCACCTACGTGATTGTGGGGGTTGGCCGCCTCCTATGAGAATAGACGCGGGCTATTCTCTATAGCAATCATAAGATAGGGTTTGTTATGGCCTACTGTTGTTTGTGCGGGGAATGTTACTTGGTATATTCTAGTTGAAGGTTCGAGACTAAGTTCACCTGTCAACTCTATTCTTTTCTTTTCTTAAATCGTTACAAGTTTGAACCAAGTGGGGAATTGTTGGATTTATGGGTTAAAATCAAGCTTTGGGATAGTTGGTCCAAACTTTATAAAGAACGGAGTACTACTTTGTGGTATCTTTGTTTTAGTGGGAGTCCCACATGGAAGAAACACATTAGTTTCTCCTTGTTTATTTATTAGATCTCCCTTCTATGCCTTGTACAAGTTATGGAGAGAGAAAGGGACCTCCCCTCACGGCACGACACGACACAACATGGCACACGCGCGTGTGATATGATTAACTTTTTGTATCCGCTTGATTTAATTTGTCCGAAAAGAGCTGTTGGGCTGCTTCGTCAGATTCGTTTGTGAACGTAACTGCTCCATAATTGCGCTTTATTTCTTGCCCGTTTTTAATATTATGTCATTATTCATCCTTTCGGTTTCCTTTCCTCCTCTTATAAAAACCTTTGTCCATCTATTGTTTCAGACACACAAAATATTTCTTCCATATTTTTCCTCTCTTTTCGTTCTTCTTTGTTAACAAAAAACCGAGTTCAGTTCCCACTCCATTTTTCGGAGTGCGCTGGTTCGTGGAGGAGACGTTAACCCTCAAGTCGGTGCCTTCTATCCAATCACACATGTTGTGGAGGTCTAATGACTTAGGAGTTAGGACAATGATTATATCACGGCGTCTCGATTTGTGCTGTAACTTTGTTCTGTTTTGTTACTAGTTCCAACAAACCTTACAGGTAATATTGTAGCTATAGGTAAGGTAGAGAAATCTCTGTCACATTCCACAGATAATGTATTTTTAGTCGAGGGTTTGAAACATAATTTACTTAGTATTTCTCACTTTTGGGACAAAGGGAACAATGTGTGTAACATCCCGTCTTTTACCAACTATGCTTTAACTTAGATAAATGTAACAACGATCAAATTAGTGGTAGCGGAAATAGCACCGAGACGAGAATGTCACTCTATCGGGTAAAATTAAAATTAAAATAAACAACGAGTCCCATAATAGTAAGCGAAACTCCAAATTATATATATATAAAGAGGAATGAGGTCCCATACCCTCATTTCTAACTAAACAAGCCAAATCCATAATTATCCATAATCTCGAAACTTAACCAAATTCGAAATATGAAACCAAAATCCAAAAGATCAACTCTGAAACTAACATTCAAACTAACAAAGGTAAACTACTTGAGACCAACTAGAAAACTAGTCCTAATCTCAAACTCATAATGCTCGTCCACTATGACTAGCACAACCTTCTTGCTTACACGAGTAAACGCACAACCCCAATCCATACTGTAACAACTCTAAACAGCATCGCCATCTGCAATATATATCAACAAAAATTCCACAATCAGTGGGGAGTAACTAGCAGTTCTCCCAGCCCATTTTAGGAAACAAATAGTAAACTCAAATGAAGTTAAAAACAAACGTCAAAGACAAGACAACACAAATAGCAACAAAAGAAGGCAAAGTACACATTGCAACAAACGTCAAGCTTTAACATAAAGTACTAAGAAGGATGCTTTAAATGTTTAAAATAAAGAATTTCGAAAGGCCAACATCATAGGGATCACAAAAACACCAACAATTTGAAAATAAACAATTTAACTAGAGAGCGAACGCTAGTGACCCGCAGCCCAGCTCCTCAAGAAATGTCAGGTCGCAACCTTCAGAACGGCCTATGGGTTACGTTCTCTACCGTCTGTTTCTAAGAATGGCCGAACTCTCGATGCGGGACAATACACACAGTATCTCCCGACCTCTCGGACGACAAGAAGTCCTAGGTATCTCCAATGCAGGGTAACACCCAACGTGATGTCCCCTTACCCCTCGGAGTGCATGGTCGTTACCTTCGGGACACCGTCCCTTAGGCTACTCAACTCAGTTAAAAACCAAACTTCAAATTCAAAGACAAACAATATATTTCAAATCATCAAATTCATCAAATCGTCAAATTCCTCAAATCATCAAATTCATCAATTCATCAAAATGATTAATGTCATTAAAATCATCAAAACCATTTAAAACGTCAAAATCATTACATTCATTAAAAAATTATCAAAATCATTAAAACCATTAAAATCGTCAAATCCTCAAATTCATCGAAGTTCACAAATCTCAAATTGATACGGTAAACTCTTCAAAATATACTGCAAGTACATAAAAACGCATACAAAATGCATCTGAGGAGTTTGGGTAGGAAGTAAATTATGATCAAGTCACAATACTCTCCGTACATAACTCTTGGCGAAGTGATGCTAAGGGCAGTGTTATTCTCCCCCCGAGCATTACGATGTCGATAACTCAAACTTGGCATAAGATAATCATAAAAATTAATAAAGAGCATCAAGTACTAATATTATACTTCCAAACATGCCTTAGGATACTCCACAATACTACTAAAGTCATTTACGAAACATGGAATCATGCTGTAAGCTAACTGTGCACAGAATGCTCACAACAACAACTTTAAACAGACCTAACTCTCAACACAAATAATATTTTTAGAAAATTCCAATGGGACATTAAAATTTAGCTCGTTAGCTTTCCAACGACTCATCACAAGCTCGATTCCGATAACAAACGAGTGAGATATGACCATTTGAAAACAGGTTGCCCGAGTCTTTTCGCGTGCCGCAAAATGGGTCACGCGCCGCGACCAGACTACTGCCTGCCTTATGCGAGCAGCCCTTCACATACAATTTGATACAAAAGACCATGTATGCAAGGCATCAAGCATACAACGAATCATCACAAGCCTCAAACAACTCAAAACCATACATAATGGAGAGTTTAGCATGTGAAAACATCAATTAAAAATCCTTCAATTTCCCAAATCATCCACACACATAAATCCCACAATTTCCATCATCAATATTAAACAAGTATGAATTCATAGCCAACATCAAAATCCACAACATTTAAATTTCATAACTCAACCAAATCATCGAACTCCTTCAAACATCACAAATCCAATTTCCACAACTAACACTTCTAACAAAATTTACTAGATCATATGAACATGTTAATATACAAAATTTAGAATATAAAACAAGTCTAAACATGATACTAAGAAGAACTATACACCTACAATCATCTAAGTTCCACCTAGCATGATTATTCTAAGTTCTCTAACGCGATTCTAAACAACCTAAGTTCATAATCTATTCCCAAACGTGCTAGAATAACGCTAGTTACCTCGATCTTTGAGAGGAGTGCAGAGAAACATTATATAATAGCCTAGAAAACATGCGGATCAAAACCTTCTTCTCCCTTAAAGATTTCTCCTTCATTAAACAAAGTATTTCCCTCTTAAACAATTTTAGGGTCCTCTAAAACAGTCGGTGGTGTTCCGACTAAGATTCCCAGTGATCTAAAGCTCGGATTCAAAATTCCTCTGGTCAATGTGAAGGTCTATATGTTATGAACATACTGTCCAAATTTGAAGAAGATCCAACGGTTAGATCTCCGTTATCGCCATTTTTGTGAGCGTGTGCGAGGGAAAAACGGGAAGACTTCTCTCTTCCTTTTCTGTTCCGTTTCCTTGGTGGATGGCGTGTGAATGGGATGGGGAGGGGTTGATTTTATGAGTTTTAAACTCATCATAAGGGGAAGTAAAAGGGTGATTAAGGGTGGATTTAATTGGGCACATATTAGCCATGATGATGGTAGTTTATGAGGGTGAATGAAGGGGTGTGACTTTTGATTATCATAAACGTTTCAAAGGAATACAAAGCTAGCCAAGACTTTACATTATCCCCCTAATGATCAGAATGTTTGGACCCCCATGTGTTAAGCATGGTGTGCACGCAACGCGCTAGTACGTAATACAATCAAAGAATTATAAACGCTCATAAATGAAACATATGCTAATATTTTTATAATTAAAAATTATGAACAATAACGTAATATAAATATGCACTTACTAATCATACACATTTTATATACTATACTCATACAAGAATCACATTGTTCATTTAAACAATACCGACACAAGTACAACCACCAAAATAATTAAACGAGTATATATTTTATTTACGATATTATATGTTTAAAAATATAAGAGTAGATATAATTATTATTATCGAGCATATATAATTAACGCTTGAATATTAAATCACACAACACTCAAATTTATAAAATAAATTAACTAACTATATTATAAAATTAATACGCACAATACATTAGCCACCGAAATATTTTCCGGCTTCACATATGATCATTTATTTTAATACAATATAGTTTTTATCTACGAAATTATATTTAGAGTTATAAACTTTATAAATAATTAACGCGCGAAATTCTTGTGAAATTACGGGGTGTTATAATTACTCCCCCTTAAAAGAGTTTCGTCCTCGAAACTTAAAAAGAAATAGTAGAACAAAAGAAAATACTCTTGATAAAGAACATCAAGAAAACATAAATCAAGTAGAGTTTAGTTAAGGGTTAACTCTGCGGAATAAATTTGATAACTCAATGAGTATAAATTTTATTTTGAAAGACCAAAGAATTAGAAAGTAAAGTAGTATAGTACCAACCAACATTTATAAAATACGAAATACGAAAGACACTAATTGCAAAATATTAGAGGTAAAAACAATTGTACAACAATTATAGATAATTTTGCAAAAAAAAAAATGAAACACAACAATTAATAAAATTATAAAAGAATTGATGCAACAATCCATCATAAATTTTATAGTAAGAGGAAAATGGAGAAACTATCATTCGAAATCCGACAAAAACCAAATCAATTCAAATAAAGATAACCACACAGGCATATACTCCACTTAAAGAGATAAGAACACTTTAGTGAGAAGTAGTTGACGTTTTACAAAAAAAAATATCACTTACAAACTCAACCATCGATATATGATATAAGAGCGTCTTCCTAAACATATATGCAGTTCCAAGTTCACAAAAAGAAATTGATAGTGTAAAATGAATTTCACTAAAAAACTCTACTAGCAAAAATAGGCGATAAAATAACACCCCACACAACTCGTCGCGCACCCCATAAAAAAACATTTAGTTGCTGCTTCATATTTTGTGTCATATGCTGCTCATTTTTGTTATGCAGCAATTAGAGGGGTAGCAAATAGAACATTTTTTTATTGCTGCTCACTAAAGAATAGCAGCCATAAGGAACTTTTTTGCCAATAAGAATACGCCACAATCCATGAAAATCTCTTCTATTTCAATCTCTATCCTAACCGTAAGATACTGTCAATTTAAGAATACGCCACACCCCGACTTTTCAAAGCTTAATTAATTTTAATTATATTATTAGCTTAAATGAGTACTAATTTGAAATTTTGCGATTTAGTTATAATTATTTTCGATTTTGTTTTTAAACGTTTAAACGATTATAAAGGAGTTTAATGAAAATATTTTGAAGTTATTAATATTATTATTATTATTTCATGTCTTAGATGATTTAATATCAAAAACTATATTGTTCAACTAATTGGGCAATTGATAAGTTAAACGAGTTAAACTATTCTTATCTAAAGCCCAATTACTATTACCCATCTATTTATGTTGACCCAAAACCCACAAACCCATTTCCCCAACCCATCTCACGCCTCTCCCCCCTTCTCTTCTACTGCTTTCCTTCTCATACCATGGTTTGCTCCATCCATGGTTTTTCATCCCAAAACAAGCTGCATCCATGGTTTTCTTTACAAAACCAGCAACTGACCCCTGTTTTGGAGCTTCTAGAAGGCTCAACAATGGATATAAATAGCCATGTTCAGTACCCCAAACACCACAAGAAACAAGCAACAAATCTTCTTCTCTTCTTCTTCTTCCTTTCTCCTTCTCTGATTTTCTCCATTAAAACAAACACATGAAGCTTCCTTCTTCTTCTCTTCATTCTTCCATGGCTGTTTCCTTAAAACAACACCGTAGCACCACCCACAAACACCTCATCTCCCTCTCGCGCTCCCCTGTTTCCCCTCCCCATCTCCTGCCTTCTTTCTTTTTCCCCCCACAGCAGCAGCGACGCAACCCCCATTGGCTGCCGTCGTCCTTGACGCAACCCAGACCGCCCGAAAACGCCCCCACCACGCCACAAGCCTCCATAACTCCCCCTGTTCTCCCTCCCACTCGCTGCACCTCCAGCATCCCCCTGTCCATGCTGCTGTGCAGCCACGAACGCCGGCGATCAGGCCACCTGAATGCTGCCGCCTCACCGCCGGCCATCAGGCCAGGCCACCACCCCCTGCCAACGTCCTTCTCCTTCTCTTCCCCTTTGCTTTGTTAACTCAAGAAACTGATTTAAGGAAATCAGTTTTCCTTAAAGAATTATAAAGTCAACATTGACTTATTAAGGTATAACCCATTTTACTCTTTTAATTAATTAAAGCCCAATTAGTATTATAAGTAATTATTTTAGAAACCTGTTTGTGAACTATCTATTAACTATTACTAAAGTAGAATACATATATCTGTTTTTCCCCCCAAAATTGTCCATGTGGCATAACCTAAAGAAATTGTTTCCCTCCTACTAGAGAAGCTCCAGACTTTCTTTGATAATCTTTTGTCTAATTAAATAATGCATTGAAAAAGACGGCAAATTAAACTACAACTTTCCCAATGTAACAAAAACTGTTTAGCTTCTATACTAATAAACACAATACGCCTATCCCATCTACTAGAGAAGCTCCAGAATGTCTTTGATAATCTTTTGTCTAATTTAATAATGCATTGAAAAAGACAACAAATTAAACTACAACTTAACCAGAATAACAAAAACTGTTTAGCTTCTACTATAATAAATACAACAAACCTATCTCTATGTACAAAGCTAATTTAAGCAAAATTTTACCAGTTTCAATAAAAGCATTAACATAACAAGCATTAAAGTGTTTGATTTTCCAATACAACGCTTCACTTGCAAATTAAATCCTAACCCAGCATCTCTAACCCTTTTACAGAGTATAAATGGTACACCAACTCTAACTCTTCTGCATCTGAATTACAACTTCTATTCTTTCTCTTCTTATCTTTGTCAATTTCTGCTTATCTACCTGAGTTTTTTCAATGGCGCAAGGGTATGATTGCCTAGAATACCATTCTCCAAATAAAATGGTTCATTATAGTTTTGCTCTTTTCGTTATTCCTTTTAATTGCATGTTCACCCCCATTGTTTTTAATAGTTAACTTAGTGAATACCAAACACATCTCAATCCTCCCCTCGAAATTAGTTAGGTATGTAATAAAATCAGCAATTAACAGTGGCAAATGAAGATTTCTAAATCAACAATTCATTCTTACTTCAAACTAAACGAATACACTATAAATAGGGGCCAAAGAAGTAGGTGGAAGATGGGGATGAGGAGAGAGAGTGGTTATCACCATTGTTGCTTCAATTAGCTGGTGGTGTTGGTGTTGGAAATTGCAAAAATAGCTTCAATTAACGGGTGTTGCCGCTGCAACTAAGAAGACGCTAATCGAGCTCACAATATTGAGATTGACGAAGACACCATCCATTGATCTACTATTTCGAATTCTCGATGATAATATCGCCGTAAAATCTGAGTTATGGTCGGAGAAGATGTAGAAAGTGAGGAGCTCAAACCTTGCTCATTCAATTACGTGGCTTCATATTGAATTTGGTGGGAGTAAATGCCAAATACGTGGCTTCATTTTTGGAGGGAGAATGGATGGGTTGGGTTAGAGGTTAGTTTGTGGGTAAGTTTTATCAATGGCTATAACAATTAGAAACTATTATAATTACTTAAAACCATTTTTTTGTTGATTTTTTTGTGTTGTTTTATTAAATATCTTAACATTATTCAAAAGATTCTCCACTTTCTATACAATAGTTATATAAGTGGTCTTTTGTATAATATAATGTTGTGGTTGCAAAAGTGTTTATAAATTCATGTTAGGAATTACGAGCTGCTATATATGATTTTATGTTTGGATGCACGCAATGCGAAAGCAAACATATAAACGGTTATAGAAAAGAATAAGAGAAAAAAATAGTACTGATTTTTACATTCTCTTCTCATATAAATCACATCCATATGTCTAACTTTCGAAAGAAAATATTATAATCTCACTGAAATCTTATATCAAAACCGTGCATCGCACGGGTACTAACCTAGTTATTACTGATTTTTAAAACAAATAGTATAATTATTTAGCTAATGTCTTTTATCTATGAAAATGTCATTTTAAATATACAATGAGATTAAAAGTAATGTTTTTAATTATGAAAATGACATTTTATATTTATGATGAGATTTGAGAATAATGTTTTCAATTAAAGATTTTCGGAAAACGGGCCATTAGGGATATATATCGTGATTAGCTATAAGTTGAGTTGATTCTTAATGATTATTTTATTGATGTATATGGAGCGATAAACGGAATGTGGGAATTCAAAAGGTCTCTGGATGACGTTCTTGGAGTTTTGACGGTCTTATGGATTAGACGGTCGAGGTAATCTTTATGTCCAGCATTGTATGTATGCCCGTATGTGCATGTTTTTTAAAAGTATTATTTATATGAATGATGATTATTGATTGGAAATATTAGATACGGATTATGAAAGTAATGGTAATCTGTATGTTCGATATCGTATGCCTGTCCAAGTATGAAAATGCGATTATATGAAAGCCCTTAAATGATTATGAAATTATTAATATTTATGTCTATGGAATTATATTATTCAAGTTATTTAAATTATTTAAAGTGATGGAAATTAATGACATGTTTAAATATCGGTTTACCTTTAACTAATGATTTAAGTAATTTATAATGTTTTATTACGTATAATTTATATATATGACATTGTGAAGGTATATTGAATAGTTTTATAATAAGAATGATATAAAATATGTTGTATTCAAGAAGCGAAATTCTTATCTATGAGGTGTGATTAATATTTACAAAGGTATATGATATTTATGAGTTATTTAAATTAAATATTATATGGAATTTATGAGATAGTACGATTTAATAAAACCTCATCTGTTAATGTGAATTACACGATCTAATTTATATCTCTTGATTAAATTATATTTAAGTGAATTATGAAAACTTATAATCTTTGAATGATGGATAATACGAGAATATATGTTTTAATTTAAGAACTGAAGTTATCACCTCTAAAAAGTATGATTATTTATTAAATGAATAATGAGTATTGAAATTATGAAATTTATATTCTTTTAACTAGGACATTGTGAAAAGGTTATATATATGGTGAACTATGAATACTATATGAAAGTATGATGTTAAAGTAAGATGTATTTTTCTTATTTATAATCGATATTATATTATAAGTTACAAATTCAAATATACGTATTTTCGTAATGTATAAATGTTCATGTCATATGCTTATACGAATAAACCATGTATATGCAGATTATGGTTACGATATATATATATATATATAGTAAAGTATATTATTTTGAGTCATTATATAAAATATGAGTAATGAACGATTTGCGAAAGTATGATATTGTTATATACGACTAATATGACGTTACTCTCTAACAATAAGCTACAATACCATTAAATCATGTAATCTAATTCTCTGTGGCTTATTCTGTTGGTTGTGCACATTCCATTCTGGCGGCTCTGTCACCTTCTGCTGGGGATAATAATCTCCTGTGACATTCGTATTCAGTTATTATATATGTTGTACTCGTTATTTTGATGATGACAAATGAATAGTTTTTAACTTAGTTTTTTATTAGTTTTTCTTTATGCTATTTATATAGTTTTATTTAATTATTTATTTTATTTTGCCTAAAATAAAATTATGGAGAATTGGTTTAATAATAACCAAAATTAAGCTGTTTAGGAAAATAGAATATTTAGTTATTTTGTGTAGAATTAATATTCTAATATTATGGAATATTGGATTCCATAATATTAGTTGAGTTTGTTAATGGTTTACAGGAAAATAGACGTTGAAGAGCTGGTGATGATGTGTGGCTGAATTGATGAGTTGAAGTCCTAGATTCTAGGGGCCATGATCTCAGCTAATCGCACATCAAACATATATCCTAACTGCCAAAGACTAAGTCAAGAGCTACTGAGAAGATCGGGTAAGACTCGAAGACTCATTCAAACCGTGCAAACACACGATCATGGAACGTGGCCTTAACATGGTCCATAACGGCTATGAAGGTGGAAGATAATGCCTAAAAACTTGCGTCCACTACAAATAAGCTGAAGAAGACCGTTGAAGATTCATCACAGCTATATAAATTAAGAAGAACTCAATTTTAGTTCCTAAGGCTTTCTACGATAATTGTGTAAATCTTTTAGAAAGTTATTTCGGTTTTATTCTCTTCAACAATTCATTGTATTCCATTAATCTGAGTTGGGGTAAGTGAAATTTTGTGAGAAAATTTCTACATTCAAGAGAGAAAGAGAGGAAAGAGAAAGAGAAGACTGGGAACAAGGTGACTGGGAACCAGTTCCTAGAGGAACAGAGTGAGTTGCTGTTTATAATAGGGTGTAAGTTACTATTATAAATAAAAGGGCAAGATTTATTCCCAGAGAAAATAGGAATAAGATCTTGTTTAAAAGCAGTTATATTGTTCTTTGTTTTAACTTCTCTTTATTTCATTTTAACTTGTTAATTCCGCAAAAATAGCCCATAATAGTCTTTACTACAATTCACCCCCCCTCTTGTAGTAAACTTAGAAGTTCTATAAGACCAACAATTGGTATCAGAGCAGGTTCCTCTTGAAACAGTTAACACTGGGGAGGCTGATCTTAGAGAACATGAATACAACCGGAGAAAAGCTAGATGAGGGATACTCTACTCAACGTCCTCCAATGTTCAATGGCAAACATTATCCTTACTAGAAGAATATGATGGAAATATTTATTAAGGCAGAGAACTATCAAGTCTGGAGAGTCATTGAGATAGGTGACTATGAAGTCACTTAAAAGAATGAAGAAGGAGAGCTAGTTACAAAACCACTCTCAAAGTATGACAAGCATTTGCATCCTAGATTTATCAATGGCGTGCAAATTTCGAGCCTTTCCCTCCATGAGCGTTGGATTCGAACTTATCATTGTTGGTTGGTTGAGGGAGTTGGGTCGTGAGTTGAGAGGATCTTTGGCTTCGTATATTTGTTATTGGGGTTGAGTTTTTGATGCATCATGAGCGGTGGTGTTGAGGGAGTGAGGACTTTGTGAGAGTTGATGTCGATCCCCTTTCCCCTTCCTTTTCCTTCTTATACATGTTCTCACATTGAGGACAATGTCTTGATTAAGTGGGGGGAGATATTCATTGATTTGGGTGTGTTTTATGTGACTTACACATTTATTTTTGCTTTGCTTTTGATTTTTTTTATAAAAAAAAACTGAAAAAAATAAAAAAAATCCAAAAAAAGGCAAGAATGGGGGCCGCAGAGGTTGAAAACTCGAAAGAGCAACCTGTGCAAGAAAGTGGCTATCTAGAGCGAGTGAGATGGTGAGTTCATAATTTGAAAAAGAAAAATGTGTGAAGCTAGGTTGAAAACTCGAAAGAGCTCCTAGGAAAAATGAGAGATAAAAAGAGATATATTTTGAATCATTTGCAGGAGTTGGTGTCATAAGAAGACGGTGATATAAGGAGTGTTTCGGGTAGGATTTCATCTTGGCGTTTGAAGTAGAGGCGAATAGGTTAGAACTCATCTATCATTGGAGAAATAAGGAGTGATGGTTGTGATTTTTGCGGATTTGGTGTGAGTTTGATTCCTTTGAGATTTTTCGGGGCTCAAATTCACTTTATTGATTTCATGACCCTTGGTGTGTGATCTTGGTGTTGAACGTGATTGAATATGCTTCGAACGTTGTTCTAGGTGAGCTTTTAGTTCAAGTGTTGGGGTGTCTTTTGCCCTTGTGTTTGACCTTAAGCGATTCGGAGGAGAGTATCATCTTTTTATACACTAGGATGGAGTGAAAAGGGGAGTAGTTCATATATCTGTTGTTTCGACTTGGTGTACCCCATATTCTTAATGATTGGGTTTACTCGAGGTTGGGTTTACTCGAGGTCGAGTAAAGTGCAAGTGTGGGGGTATTTGATGAGATCATATTAGGAATGTATTTAGAGTATTTCGGAGTTCGTTTTGCAAAGGTTTAGACCTTGAGAAGAGGAGTTTCGTATATATTAGCCTAAGTGTGGTATATGGAGAATTGGAATGGTTCGACACTTTAGAGGTGGATTAAAGACGTTTGGAGACTTTATATTATTTTAATCATTTACAGGTGGACTCCGTCCCATGTTCGTGGTTCGTTCGATAAAGGAAGTCAACAGAGTTCAAGAGAAGTCAAAGGTTAAAGGTCATTTCATTTCGGCTCTCGTTCGTGAACTTGGTTCGGTAATGATTAGTGCCCAAACAAGTGTTGTATGTGTATCATTTGATGTGATTGTGGAGCATGAATCCAAGCTTTCTTAAGCAAACCAAGCATCACCATCTAGCCAAGGCCCACAGCAGCCAAGGCAGTCTCCATGCGCACCCCACGCAACTCGTCGCGCACCCCACGCAACTCGTCGCGCACCCCACTCACCATACGCATAGCTCAGCGCCAGCAGCACCCGCAATCAGTCCAGCGCGTGACTCGCGCAGCGAGGGATTACAGCACACACATCAGCAGCTGTCGCGCGCATCCAGCGCGCCCATTTTGCGCGACTCGCAGATCAGGGCCCAGTAGGCGCGTAGGCGATTTTGTCGACTCGTGGTTTATTAACTTAGTTTTTATTAGTTTTATTTTCTAATCTTACATCATTAGTTTTAAACTTAGAATCCTAATTAGAGAAAGAAACTACCCTTTCCCCTCTCTAATCCTTTCATGTTAGTTTTGATTATCGAAGAATTGTTGATGAACTCTATGCCGATCGTAACGTAAATCTACTCTTGAGAACAGTGATTTGATCTTCGGTTAGTTTATTGTGAGGTTTCTTTCATGAACTCTTTCTTAATTATAATTTTGATTTCTACTTTGATTATATGATTATTGATTTGATTGCTAGGAAGTACAACTAGTTTCTCTTTTCAATTAATTTATTGCTAGACTTTAGAATGATTGCTGATTCTTTTGTTCTTTGTTCATGAGTAGCAAACTAGGGTTTAATATAGAATCCGATTGTTCTTGTTATTCTCTAGTGAAATCATCATTTCCAAATTGAATAATTGCGCTAGTAATTGTTGTTTGGCTCATAGATTCCTAGGGTTTTGATGTGCTTTAGAATTGAACCATAATTGCATATTCAATTAGGTTGTTTTGAGTTCAGTTATTCTATCTGCAGATTCAGGTAGTTTAAATATTCTTTAGAGGGAAGGGGGATTTATTTATCAATCTATGTGTGATTAAGAGTAGTTGTTTATACTTAGAAACCGATGATCGATAAACCGAATCGAAGTGAAAATTAACCAGACTCAAGACTCTTCTCTATTGATGTTTCCTTATTTTAATATGGTTTTCTTAGATTGTTAGATTACTCTTTTAATCTGAAACCCCCCTTTGCAATCTTTTATACACATACTTTGGTACCTAAGTCTCTGTGGTTCGACCCTACTTACCTACTACATTATTTGTGTTGGAAAGTTGGACTTATACATATTATCTTTGGTAAACGCGTGCGACCGTGTCCCACCGAGTGACATTGAGAAGGGAACTCAAACAAGGACCCAACTCAAGAATTTCTGTGCATTCCAAGCTTTTCTAACCATGACAGAACCTCGAGATCATAATGAAGCATTGCTAGAGTCTGACGGGATCAATGCCATACAAGAGGAACTGAATGAGTTCCAGAGGACCAAGGTCTGGCATCTGGAGACCAAGCCTAAAAACCAAAAGGTAATTGGGCTGAAATGGATTTTCAGGAACAAGCTAGATGAACATGGTACAGTTATAAGGAACAAAGCTAGACTTATAGTGAAAGGGTATAATCAACAAGAAGGTATTGATTTTGATGAAACCTTTGCTCTGATTGCTCATGTTGCTAAAATAGAGGCTATAAGAATTTTGATTGCATTTGCTGCATTTATAGGTTTTAAGTCGTACCAAATGGACTTGAAATGTGCTTTTCTAAATAAATATTTAATGGAAGACGTCTATGTGGAACAACCTCCAGGATTTGAAAATCCTGATCTTCCAAACCAAGTCGATAAGCTTGATAAAGCTCTTTATGGGCTGAAACAAGCTCCTAGATCTTGGTATAAAAGACTTTCAAAATTCTTGCTTTCACATGAGTTCATTAGAGGTATAGTTGATAGACCCCGTCCCTTCGATATAAAGGAACATACATTCTAGTAGTATATATTTATGTTGATGATATTATTTTTGGTGCTACTAATGATTCTCTGTGCAAGGAATTTGTTGATCTAATGAGTAGTGAGTTTTAAATGAGCATGATGGGAGAGTTGAACTTCTTTCTTGGATTGTAAATCAAGCAAACTGAAAGAGGAACAATGATCCATGAACAAGAATATGTGAAGGCGTTACTGAAGAAATATGGACTGGAACAAGCAAAGACCAACCACACTCCTATAGGAACACGAGGATCCAAGTGGTAAAATAGTAGATCAGAAACTATATAGAGGTATGATTAGATCCTCAAGCAACGGGATCTCAGGCTGTTGACTTCCCATTACTGTCTACTGCTGGTCTCCGTGCGCTATTAAAGGAGATGAAGGACTCTATTGCTGTTCTGGGAACAAGGGTGCAGGCATTTGATATCATGTATTTATATAGAGTTTTCCCCCTTATTTATGAGCTAAATCATGCGTCATTGGAGCTCTTCAGAGCTATTTTATACTAATTATCGTATATAGTCATGGTTTTGTGTATTAATGTTGAATTATAGGTTTTAGGGAGTTTTCTTCTTATTTTCGAGCTTTTTGGAAGCAACCACGACTTTACGAGTTGCTATGAGGCCCGTAGAAGTCATCACGAGCATTACATATGAAAATAGAGGTCCCAAGACCTCTAAACTTAAAGATTGAGTGCCAAAACACTAAAGAAACAACCCAATGGAGCTAACCCGTGTTCGGATCACGTAGAATATGGCCCGATCGGACAAAGAATATTATGATCGGGTGATACGGTTTCGGGCCCGATCGGGCAAGCCTTGCCCAACCCGATCGAGTGAGAGACCCATGATGTTTAATTTGTTGCTGATTTTGGGCGTGAAAAGAAGATGGCCAACTCTTAGGCCTAACCTGATCGAGCAAGCTTGGCCCGACCTGATAGGGTGGAGCCTAAGCCCAAAACAATGTTGCTGCTACTATACGCTAAGAGGAGAACCACTAGGCTTTGGAGTGCCACGGCCCGATCGGGTGGCTAGCCCAAGTGCCAGTTTGCTGCTGCGTGGGTGAAGAAATAAGTTTTGGTCCAACTTTTGTGTTGGCCCGATCGGGTACCGGGCACGCGGAAGCGAATTTCTATCTTATTTTATTCATTTTTAATTAGTTTTTAAGGGCTATTATAAATAGAAAAACTTCATTATTTTTAGGGACATCTTTTAATATTATTTCCAGCTTCCATTAGTTTAGTTTTGAGAGAGTTTTCTTAGTTTAAACACTTGGCTTTATTTCAATAAAGATTATTGCTTTCCGTCAATTGGTATTATTCTTTTCTCTTAAGCTCTTTAATAATTTCTTGATTGAATAGTTTAATATTTCATTCATTCATGATGCAATTGTTAGGGTTTCATATTAGATACTTCGATGTTGATTCGATTATGAATTAGTAGTCTTATTTCTAGGGATTTAGGGAAGACAACAATGTTTATACCATGAATTTCCTTTTGAATTACTATTGATTTCTAGGGCTTGATTAGTTTAATTATGGTGTGATTTGTTCTTAACGAGTAATTAATGTTATTGTGCAATTTTATTGATTGCTTGTGGTTAATAATTGTTTGCACAGATCCGTCTTACTTTTAGAGGCCTAGTACTCATCAGTAATTCTGATTATGTTATTGAACATGCGGCATATGTTGAATTATGAGCGTTGAGTCTTAACCATAGCTCAACACGTGCTTCTTGACCTAGGTTCTGATAGTTGTTTGACCCTTTTGATTGGTATAAGCATGGTGGACCGAACTAATTTCCTAGACCTTTATTTCATAGTTTATTTCACATCTTTATATTATTTTCTTGAGTCTAAATAGTAGTTCATCTGATTTTTGTCTGATCTTGTCTAAAGTAGTTGTTTTCTCTGTGGATTCGACCCTACTTTCCTTGACTAGTGCTGTTGGAGGACTTAGGATTATCTTTAATTAGGTGATACGACTTTAGCCTGTCAGCATTGGAAACCCGGATAGCTCATCAGGATGTGCAGCATGATCAACTCATCAAAGCCATCAATCAAGGAGCTTCCAACATACAAGCCAAGATAAATTATGTTGCTGCCTCTTTTCCCATCCATGAACTCCCCTGATCCCTAATCCACCCCCTAAGACAAGTAAAATTTCAGTTTTTTTTGGGTTGTATAATTTGTTGAAAAATTGCATTCTCTAATTTTTTTGCTTCTTCCTGTGTCCTGCTGTGACACCAGAAATTATGAATTTCTCTTTTCGTCATCCATATCTCTTCTATCTCTATTATATTGAACTTTGTTCCTGGTATTTTTTTGTGCTTTGTGAATACCTGTTCCTGATATATATACTCTTGGAAAGTTAGGATGGCTAATATTATAGATATACAATGTTAGAGTTACTGAACTGACTTGAGACTGTTGACTCTACTAGTGTTGCAGGTGCATATACTTATTTTGATAATGACAAAAGGGGGAAGAGATATTGGCACAAATTAAAAAATATTTTCTGGCCTACCTTAGTTCTCGTAACTTTTATGATCTTACTCTGTCTCTGGTCCTAGTATCAATTGTTTATTCCTAGTCATAATTGAGACCTTAGAAACTTAGATTAGTTCTTAGTTTTATTTTTTATTTTTGCCAAATTATTTGTCATCATCAAAAAGGGAAAATATTGTTGGTTTCACTATTTTGATGATGACAAGTAATGTAATTTTTAGTATAGGCTTTTACTTAGGGTTTATTTCATAGCTTTTAGACTTAGTAATTTCGTAGGCTTTTATTTTACATAATTAGTGTTATTTTTTCTTAGTCAAATACTTAGGAATAATTAGTTTTAACTTATGGAGAAATGGTTTGAGTTTAACCTAATTATTATATGTACTTGATTTATATATCACTCAATTTTTATATATATGGTTTGCTTTGAGATAATCCTAATGTCGTGGAACTTTAATTTGAGTAAAATTAATTTCCATGATATTAGTCGTGTTAGTTTGTTAGCATTGTGCAGATTTTGATAAAATGGATAATCATGCATCAACAGACTATAAAACCGGATGCTACTATGGAGGAAACAAGATAAAGACAACAACCATAGAACTAGGAGGATATGACGAGCTGCCAGTCAGTTCCTAGATTTACGGAATCTCAACCAACCTCCTGGTACTCAGCATCACAACGAACTGCGTGGAGATAAGGTTGACTAGGCTTTGCTGATTCTGTAAGAGATTTTCTTGCGCACAAAGATCATCTTGAAGAGCGGATACTGGGCTAATCTTATGGACCCATAACCGTTTCTATGAATCAGAAAAAGGCGCTGAGAATCCTTTATATATATGAAGAGAAAAACTAATTAGAAGATGAAGAACTTTGATGCTCTACACGCATATTATATCTTAAGTTCATTCGGTTTTTATTTTCACTATAGCTTAAACCATTGTATTTATTTTTGAGTGATTGGGCAGAAAAGAAATTTTAGAGTTTCAAGTTTCTGTAATCAAGAGTGAAAGAGAAAAAGAGAAAGAGAAGACTTCGAGTGAAGTCAAGTGAGAAAGTCACGAGTTCAGGAGGAACAAGGTGACTGGGGACAGGGTCAAGTTTCAAGAGGAACGAGTGAGAAGAGTTTATAATCGGTTGTAAATTCTATTATAAAGAAAAAGTGCAGAGTTTCTTCCTAGAGAATTAAGGAAGTAAACCTTGTTAAAAATTTCTGTGTGTTCCTAGTTGTCTCTTTCTTCTTTATTTAGCTTTTAGTTATTTATATTCCGCAAAAAGTTTTAAAATCCACTCAACTACAATTCACCCCCCCTCTTGTAGTTGATCTAGTGTTCATACTAGGCTAACAAGCAGTAACTTCTATTGAAAATAATCCAAGGTTCGATGTTCTTCGAAACTAATCTAAGAGTGTTTAATTAAGAAAAGCTCTCAAACTAATGCTAAAGAAAGAAGAAGATAAAGTTGTAAAAAATAGTTTAAAAAAAGTCTCTAAAAATAAAGAAGTTAAGTATTTATAATAAACTCCTCCAAGGAAATTAAAGAGATCCGAAAAAGATAATATTTTGGCCCAACATCACTTCGCAATCCGCAGTAACAGTAGGGCCTAAAATATAAGTCGCCCGATGGGCTCAGGTTCTTTTGCCCGGATCGCGCCAAACGCAAATCAAAGCCTAGCGTCCTTCTCTTCCTTCGCAGACCAATAGAAGCAGCAGCACAAAATGTTTTTTCGCCCGATGTGCTCGGGTAGATTCGCCTGGATCGGGTCGCGTTCATTTCTGGCCCAACTGCTTGTTTCTTCGCCCCACAACAACATTCAAAGCACGACAGAGTAGCACCCGATGCTATAGGGCCAAAGAGCCTGATCGGGCCCGAGACCTTTTGGCTTGGCACTTGGCTCTTACACATCATCACAAAAGGACGTGCTTTGGGCCCGATGCATCCAGGCCATTCAGCCCGATAGGGCCGAATACACTTCAGCTCATTTTCATACTTTTCAACCTCCAGACCTCAATTCTTCGCTTTGAAACGGCCTCAAGAATCTCCCAATGCACCAAATAAGTCTCACAACAACTCTACATACCTCGTAAACAACTCCTAAAGCCGTGGTTGCTTAATAAAGCTCGGAATAGGGATAAAACTCCCTAAAACCCTGCAATCCAACACGAAACAATAAAAGCACGACTATATAGAATAACTAGCACAAAATTGTAATACTCCGTATTTTTAACATTTAATATTATAATCTTTTAAGTTTTGATTAAGTTTTATACTTTAAAGTTATGATTATTTTAGTAAATATATTTCATGAACTATTAAGTTTTATAATATATTTAGAGTTTAAAATATTAGAATTTTATTATTTTCTAAAAGAGTTTATGAAAATCAAACTTTAAGATGATTTTGGAGCTTGTTTGACTTTTCTAAGCCGAGTTTGACTAGGTTAATAATTTTATAAACCTAATTTAATTAGTAATTTAAAAAAAAAGGAAGACTATAAAAGCCTTCATCCCCTCTCCTCCTTCCATATTCACGCTGCACAGCAAACGACGCAACCCCCTTCCTCCTTCCTGTTCCTCTGTTAAACCAAAGATCAAAACGGCGCTTCCATTGATTCGCCTCCATCGCCGGCCGTCGCACCAATCACACCAGCGAGCCTCGTTCTTGTTTTTCTTGGTTTTGGTATCTTTATCTCCCTCTCACATCTTGTTGCTTTGTTTTACTCTGTTTTCTGCCACAATTTCGAGCTCTGTTGTAAACCAATATTCAAGCGTCGATCAGTTGGTGGCTCGCCGGATTGAGTCGCCGGATTGAGTCGCGTGTGTAGACCGTCCACGCGTTTCTTCCTCTCAATCTTGTTGGTCTGTTGTAATCCGTCTAGAGCCCTCGTTTGTGGCCGTTGATGTGCGTGGTTGTAGACGGTGGCGGTGCGGCGTGGCTGCTGCAGTTAGCTGCCGCTGGCGGCGGCTGTGGTGGCCTGATGGGTCGCAGCATATATATATATATATATAAAAGAACTTGATCTTTGCTTGAGTTCCTGTTGTGGAAACTTGAGTATATCCATTGATGTTATTATTTGAAACTATATTTATTGGAACTGCTATACTCAAACTATTATACTTGAAATTAATTACTCTTAGATTTATTTTAATTTCAGCTTATAAATTAATATAAAGTTTTATAGTTTAAACAAGCATAAAAATATTATGTTCATATATTTTTATGTATTAAAGGTGTAGTATAGTTGTTATTAAAAAGAGTTTTATTATTTAAAGAATTTAAATTTTAGTTTATAGTAAGGTTTGAAATTGGTTTTGTTTTTCTAGAATGCTAAATTAGTAATTAGATGTGAATTGAGTATTGATTATGACTCAATATATGTTTTAGGTACCCAATTCGTAGAAGGGGAGTTTTAGTACGTAGTTGTGTGGAATTCACGCTTCAGAGGTACGTACACGTTAGCAAAATTCTAGATTAGGAATCATGTTAGTCTATATTTCGTAGATTATCATGAAGCATGAAAAACTTAGTGTCATGATTAGAGGACGTAATTGTTTGGTATATGTGACACTAACGCATATTTTAAGTGACTTGTATGGCATGTGATCTATGAGTTAAGTATGAAAGTATTATAATAGCATGTTGTTTAGTAAGTTTAATTGGAAAACAAGTTTAACATGTTAAGAGAGGTCTTACATGTTTATGACAAGTTGTCTTTAAGCATGCTTTATTTTGTAATCAAGCAATTTTAGTCGTAGTAAGTTCAATTGAGAAGTTCGAGGTAACTTCATGTTAAGTCGAGGAGTTAATCAAAAGAATGTTATTTGATCACCTAACTTGATTTAAGATAAAAGAGAATGTATATGTTTATATGAGCTGTTTTTGTGCCATGTGAGTATTTACGAGATTCTTGTACGTGTCTATACTTTCATAAAACACTAAAGCACTTAAAGTGAAAGAAAGAATGGCATTAAAACTCGTAGGATGGATCCCCTATGAGTATTGAGCAATGGGGGGAATGACAACCGCAGTGTTGTACATTTCTTCACAGGCTTCTACATGACGATATAGATGACCTATAGATTTAGTAATTCGTCGAGATGGCTAAGGTTAGCTAGACTTTCTGAGTAAGTTGATCCAGGTGAGACTCTTACTTAGAGGTATGATCATACTGACGTTGTAGGCAAGGTTATTCGATTTGAGGACGGTCCTAGGGACGCTCTTATCACTTTTAAATAGTAGTAGCCCGTATGAATCCTGGTGGATGACGGTGCCCGTTCAATGCCAATTCAATAATAAAGTAATTAAATCGTGTGTCTGTTAGCTCAAGAGTCGAGTTGTTAAGTCATGCCATGTTTTTACTTTGTTAGTATCATGCTAGGATGTTTTGCTATGCTTTAAATTTTGTTAGTGTGTATGTACTCAGCCCATATCTGACGTGTACTTTCTTGTGTGTCGTCCATTGTATTATGGACATGCAACAACCCATCTCAACCTTATGTTGTATGGCGAGCAGGATTTCCTTTTCAGGTATTCGTGATAAACATCATTGGGAAGGGATCTTTCAGCAAGTTGTTTTTAACTATTATGTTAAGAAACATTGATTTCATTTGATTTTCATTCAAAGAACATTAGTTATGTTGGGACTGTTTTAAATATCAAGTTAGGAGTTTGGATTTCTAAGGATTTTAATAAGGGGCCTTAAAGGGTTTCCAGTTTGTCTTTTGATTAATTTTAATTTAAGACTTCCGCTGTTTTATTTTCAAAGTTAGTAGATTTATTTAACATCTTGTTATTTCAGCCGTATACGTATCACCGTGGCGGTAACACCTCTAGATACCTCTGGTTTACGTAGAAAAATATTTGTGAAAATAGAGAGGAATTTGGGGGTGTTACAAAAATGGCTCCGAAAAGCTCCATTAAGGCACGATTTAGCTCATAAATAAAGTGGAAAACTCTATAAATAATCATGATATCACCTTTAAAAACTAGTTAAATGTCTCTTGAAGAAGAGTGTCAATTGGTAGACGCCTAAACTATTGCCGCTTCGAGACTTCGTTCCGCCATTCGTTGAGCCCATGGCGCAGTGATAAACACCGATAACAACCCAATCCACGTCATCATGTTTGTAACTAGAAATAGTGGGTCCCATGCATAGTTGTGATCATTTTTGAAATATCGATAGTTGAGACCAAAAAATGGAAGACTTCATGTAAGATAGACCATTTTTATGAATTTTTCCTTTTCCGTATTCTTTCTTATATATATATATATATTTGAAATTTAGCTTACAAAATTTGATTGATATTCGATGAATGTATATTATTAGTATCTTTTCATTTTCTTTTCCATATTACACAGGTCAAACATATAAAAAGTTTATATTTGAAAGTATGTATCGAGAAGACTGTAACAAGATCCCATTGAATTATGTTTGCCCTTATTTATAAATCATACCAAAATTAAATAAGATCATATAAATAGTGTAAAAGTCCAAACGTTACAATTAATCTCTATACTGTAAGGGAAGAGGGGAGGGACACCAAACTTAATGTATTGCCCAATTTACCCTTTGTTATTTAATTAATAATGTTATAAAAAATAACATCCTAACTGCCACTAATGATGTCTTGGGGAAGTTATTAACATTCTTATTTATCATTTCTCTCTCTTTATTCTTTCCACTTTCCTCTCCCCACCGCCCTCTTCCCTCACGTTTGCAGTTATGTTGTCTTCCAAATCAGTTTATCTCCACTACAAAAAGTTGCAGTTATTTTCTCTTCCATAATCATGTTTATGATTTCTTGCATCTAATTAAGAAAACATAAAGAGAGCAATTTTAAAGACTTCTAACTGTTCCTGCAATGTCGATCACACAAATGCTTTGTTGTTCTTATTTACCTGTTGCTCAAGGTACAATTAATATCCTCTCATTTTCTAATCAATTGAACAAATTCACTCCTTTAATTTGTTTTTTCTCTTTGCTTCTTAGATCACAAATAAATGGCAATAAACAAGTTTTCTCATATTCCCACTACAACTCCATGTTTAATTTTTTGTGTAGCTTTTGATGGTAGTTATATAGCAGCAATTGCTTTTGATCTTTATGCAACAGACCTTTTTTCTTGAGAGGATTATGCAACAGACTTAGGTAAGAATTACTTATAGATTAGCAGAAGTTTGTATGATCGACATTGCAGGAACAGTTGTTAATTACTCTCTTTATGTGATCTAATTAACATCCTAACTGCAATTGATATTTATACCTTGATCTTACTGATGAATGTCAAGCATGCGATGCCACGCACGTATCGCGTGCAAAAAATACTAGTATAAAATGAAGAAAACATAATTTACTATAAATTGCAAAATTACCTATAATAGTAAGGAAAAAATGACAATCACCATCTCTCAAGTCTCATTCACCTAAACGGCTAAACCAAACATTAACCAAGTACCAAAAAGTGAAGCAATTTTAGAACCAGTACAACAATTTCATCTACCAATCATCCATCATCAACAAAAAGTTTCTCAAATAGAAAAGGCAATAATCCTAGAAACTGAACATAGCATTGATATTCAATGTGGCCCCCATTTCCCAAGCGACCAAGGCAAACATTGATTAATGTGGGGTCCTCTCTGAATTCTGATCTAAATTCTATTCAACAGGTTACTCTTACAATACAGAACAGGTTCTCCTTTGTTCAAGTTGAAGTCTTGACCTTTCTTTCTTTCTTTCTTTCTTTCTTTCTTTCCTTAATTAAATTAATCCACAATTCTCCACATTACACATAGCCACTCCTCCCTGCTATTTTTGTGGCGACCTTTCTCCACTTTCCATTACCACCTTCTTCTTCTCTCTTTCTATCTTTTCTTCACTTTTCTCCGCTTTTTCTCTTTCTCAACTCAATCTGTCTAATCACCCCAGTTACTCCAAGGAGGTATGTAATATGTAATATGTAATATGTAATATGTAATATGTTACATGTATGTGTGTTCTTACTTTCTATTTTTGTTGATTTATTACTGTGCAGTTTCTTTTTTCTTTCCTTATTTGGTGGGTCAGAAGTGGGGTTGGATTTGTCTAATCTTTCTTTGTTGATTTCTGCTATTTACCGATTTTTTTGATTTCTAATTTATGCAAAAGCTTTAAATTCCCTGACTTTCTCATAAGGGTATGGAGAAAATGACCAGATACATACATGGTTGAATGGGTTTGTTCTAGTTTTTTTTTTTTTAAAAAATTGTATCTTGTTGGGTACAGTACATTCTTCTTTCAATGTCATTTTCATTCATTGACATCCAGGAAATTGATTGAGCAAGTTATAAAAGAATGTAACTTTTGCCAAATTTTTTTATAAAGCTGTGTTCTTGGTTGGAGGATCAGTAGAGATATTGAAAGCAAATTGAAGCTTATATTTGGTGGGTTTGTTTGATCATATGATTCGGTTGCAGTAAAGTAAGACATCATAAGTCTTGGATAATTTTAAGGTGAGAAGCTTTGAGTTAAATGGTTTGTGTTCATTCCAAGTGATATGATTGTAGTATTGAGGGAATTGGTACATGAATGACAAAGGATGAACTAAGGTTTTTGTGAAATGGAGTTAAAAGAGGATGTTGACGCACATGTAGAACGACCATCTTCGCCATTGTGGGTTCTGCACCAGATATCTGAGGAGGCGGTCAGGGTGGCAAATGAGTATTTGAGTAGTGCAAATACATCACCAGTTTGGACAGGACATAAACGAAGTCAGAGTGAAGTTGTAAGCCAAACACATCGCCGCAGTAATAGTTTTCAAAACTTGAAGTCTCAGATATCAAAGGCTTGGCGGTGGGGTGGGAACTCGCAGTACGAAAATGGACGGTTTAATTTCAATCCTGAAGTGTTGGCAAACCAGAAACGCCAGTGGTACCAGCTTCATACCCAAGTATGTTTGAATTATATATTTATTTTTGCTTTATGAATCCTTTTTGTTTTTGATAGCTCTTTGGTTACTTTACTAAATGGATGATGGAACTTTACTTTGGTATTCTGCTAAATTCTTGCTATTAGTTTAGGTATGGTAGTTATGTGATGCATGGCCTGTGTCCTTTCTTTCCTCCACACTTTTGAGTTGATAATAAATGGGCCTAGACTCTAGAGAGTTTCTCCTTAAGAGCATGGGGAGGGAGAAGGAAAATCCTCAACTTTTAAGAAAGAAAGCACTCCTTATCCCCTTTCAACTTTAAAGTTGAAGTTGGTGAGAATCAAATCCTCAACCTTATCACTGAGAATTGGAGGCCCAATCTATAAGCTACTCTATGATTCTCAATTCTCAAGCATATTTGAGTGCACTTGCCCATTATTAATTTTATTAGGTTCATTTTAGTAAATTTGTGCTCCTTTGGACATAAGAGCTTTATAATGGACGTATTGCTATTAGTAGCTTGTTTTGAAAATAGGAATACTCATTTATCTTAGGTTAATATTTGAAAGTTGTGAGATTCTGTCTTTGATTCTTTGGATGATTATGTTAGAAATTAGATATACTTTCTGACTATCAGTTGTAAGGGGTAGGGGGTCACTAGGGGCATGTTCAATCTTAGGGTGAGTTTACCACTCAGATTCCCTTCCAAACTACATACTCTGCGACATCAGCTTTCCACTAACTTAAACCTACTTTTTATTCAAACTTGCACAACGGTGCCTCAAGTTTTGAACTTTATCCCTCAAACTCCCTTCTAGACTCTTTGACAAAAGTTTTATCATTGCTTTGTTTAATGTAATTTTTTAAAAGAAAAAGGTGCGGAGGTGTGGATTTTGATTGGGCATAGGTGAGGATTTGAGTATTTGGCAGTCTGAAATTGGAGACCCCCTCCAAAACTCTACCCAAAACTTTGCAACATTATCCGTAAAGAGTAAAGACTCAATGAGTCTTGGCGAAGTCTACCTTAAGACTTCCTCCAAGACTACCAATTATCTCACCCTTATGCATTTGCCTTGTATTCCTTTTTCTTGTAAATGCTCTTATGTAGGTTCATTGGTTAGCTAGCCTAAACTCTCACATTAGGAGTATCACAAATTTCTTAGGATAGTTGAAATCTATGCAAACTAACTTTAGATGTCTTGAAAACATGAGAAACTGGCTTCCGGTTGTGTCTGCTATTCTGCATTGTTGGTTTTCTGAAGACTTGAACTCTGGTCTAGTGTAACCTTCAACAGATCAAAGTTCTATTACGGGCATGATTCACAGCAGACTTTTGTTTTTGCAACATATTAAGTTGTAACTTGTTGTTTCATCAGGATCGTACCATATATCAGGAGTCTACTTCATTGTTTGAACACTTCATAGTTACGGGTCTACATCCAGATGCCAATCTCGAACCTGTCGAGGATGCTTTTGCTAGGAGGAAAAAGTGGGAGGCAGAGATGGCAAAATCAGATGAAGGAGATGGAAGATTCTTGAATTATCGCGGGGCTTCACCTCCAGCTTTGGATCCTCAGGTTTAACTCTGAATAATGTTTTCTGCTTTATGATCGAAGTATATTTGGATCTCTTGAATATATCTTGGATGCCCCCTTCTTCCTTGGTTATTCGAAAAAAATTTGTATGCCTTGCTGGTAAAATTTAGTCATGTATATAATACACAGGTTTGCAATATCACTAATTGCTTTTTATCAAAGTCAATCATCATAACTGAATGTATACTCCTTTAGGGCTTAGATTGAAGAAAAGAACTTGGCTGCTAATATAAGAACTTTTGCTTATAAAAAATTGATTGCCTAAAAGTGAAGTTGTAAACAGCCCAAAGCCTGCAGTGGGTTATCTTTCAGAACTTATGCTTCCGCTACACAGAAGTGTCTTCTATGACCTGGACAAAGGGGAGCCTATGCCATTAAACATCCATTGGATTCTTTCTCTCCAGGTGCACCCCCAAATTCCCGACAGGACCATCTTCACCTTTCTTCATCCTTCTTTGCCAACTTACAGGAGCACCTGGGTCTGCTTTTCATAGGAAGTATAAGTAAACATTTGCCTTAGGAGTTCTGGCTATGTGTCTTGATACGTCTCATGGTTTTTTGTACATTCTGTAGAACCTTCCCAAGTGAATCTCATTTGCCCTTTATTTCTTATAATATCTTAGAAATTGGCCTGATCACTTCAATAGTTCAATCTGTCTCACAATAATAATGTCTGAAGAACTTTTTAAGGGCTGCTGGTCAAATGAATCTTTCATCTGAATGGGTTGGTGCCCGATATTACTCCTAGATAGCTGTTTCTTTTCAAATTTCTGAACAAAGAGGTTTATCTTTTGTCTAGTACCATCAATTTGCTTTTTCCTTGGGAGGATCTCAAGAATTGCCATTTCCTCTAGAAAAATGAAGAACGGTTAAAATGAAGGACTATGTAGGTCCAAGATGCATAACTGTTATTCAAGGGGGGCTTGTTTAACTTCAAATTATGGTAATGAAATATTTAATGACGCTCTTTCTGTCTGCAGATAATTTTCAAATATCCACCTGGGAAGAGACTGCCTATGCGTTTGAAGGATTTATGTGCATTTTCTTTTCCCGGAGGTGTCAAGGTTTCCATGCAACCCGTAATTAAAATTTTGTTGCATTCAAGTGTTAAATTGTTATTTGTGTTGTTGTGGATTGAAGCAATTTTCGTGAAATGTAACATCAAGTTTGATGCTCAGAGGCTTGTACTAAAATTTTGCTGTATGCAATCCATAGTTAAGCTTCTCTTTGCAAACAGTTTTTCTTCTAGGCTTCTGGTGATTCATTTTCTACTAATAAGCTTTTATATCTGTTCCTTCTCTATATACAATCCTCAAATTATCTAGATACCTTTTTAAAACCAATTCTCTTTGACTTTTGTGCTTCATATTTTTATTCAAATGCTGCTGTTTGTCGTCCACACCCGAGTAGTCTGTTTCATGTTGCGATCAGAAGTAACCCCTACCCTGCTCAGTGCCTCTCACGAGGTCTTGTCTTCGGCAGTATGGCTGTTTAGATGTATACTTGTATGCAACCTCAACCTTGCAAAAACATTGTTTTTGTTGGATTAAAAATGCATCATGACATGGATGATAAAAGTAGGTTACAGTTCCATGTGACTGTTTCATCTGTTATATTATAATAAAATTAATAATACTCCCTCTATCCCATAATATAGTGCTTGTTTATTTTGTTTTGCTAAAATTAAGGTTAGGCAAACACATGAATTAAAGCAATAATTGAAGTACTTGTGACAGCAAAACAACAACTTTAAAGATGTAAAGTAAGCAGAAAAAGACAAATGCAATAATGACAAGTACATAAAGGAGGGATATTTTGGAATAAAATAGTATGGGGTCCACTTTTCAAGTACTTAAATGAGGTTTTTGGAATTTGTACCATTTTATAAATGAAAATATGAGAAACAAGAACAACATTTTGGGACACCCAAAATGGAATACAAGCACTATATTATGGGACGGACTGACGGAGAGAGTACATCAAAGCTACAAAATAATGACGATATCATCATTACTGCTTCAATGAAATTCCCATCTATGATGGTTGAGATAAGACTTCTCTATAAATGCTAACCTTATCAACCTTGCTAATAGAGGACAAACTCTTCTTTTCCTTTCCCTTAATGTTGTGCTATCTTCTAATGGAGGTGCTTCATGATCTTCAGTTAATATTTTTTGTATGTAGCTTTCTAAAGAATCCAATAGCTTAGACATCTTTTGATATACTCCACTCTATATGGCTCGCGAACTTCAATATGTAGGATACTTTTGGTAATATGCTCAAGGATTCAAAAGCTTAGAATTGGTACCTGGTTTTGGAGGTTAGAGCTGCCTCTAATCCACTAGGTTACTGAGAGAAGGTTTGTGATCTAAAGCTCATGTCATGGCAACAAGCTAACAACTATTGTACTTGCTAATTTGAGTTGGTGGCGCTGGTGATGTGAAACTGAAGTGTCACACCTTCATCTCAATCTGTGTTAATGTCTGGTGGAATCGTACCAGGCCAGTAGCTCTAGATTTCTGTAGTGACCCTGATCCATTGCTTTATGATCTTGCATGGTAAATTTAAAAATAGTTTTTTGCTATTATCATTGTTGTGGTGCTCGATGACGGAAATTTTACTGTGTTTTTGATGTTTTTTAGAATTCTTTTCTGCACTGTTACTGAAATGTTGCCGCACTTGGCATAAAACTCATGCATTTATTAACATATGTTTCTTTATTGAACTACAGGCTCGGCTAATGGAGCGAACTCCATCCCTGAGTGATTTGAATTCACTTGTTTATGGGCAGGTAGGTCGTGTGTTCCTGTCCATGTTGCTGGAAATTCTGTTGTACTCATTCTGTTTTCCAAGGGCTAATGCCTATTGCTGACTCATTCCATGTCCTGCAGTCGTGATAAGTTATCCATTCACTGTCTCTTGATTAAATGAAGTTCAACTAATTTCACCTGCAAGGTGTGCAGGCACAGTAACCTTCTTACTTAAGGACCCACTCTTATGCATGGAAAACTTGTGTTAAACTTGTAGTCTGTATTCCGTCTCATTTCTGACCTCGATAACTAACATTTAAGATACAGCGTAATTGACCTGTAAGCGCTGTAAATTATGGAATAGAAGTATGCAATCAGCATGTGGTTGCTAGCAGCCTATCTTGGAGGATTTTTGCCACTTCAGAATGCAAGAACGATGATTCCAGCCTCACTACCCCTGTAAGAATAGAGACATATATCAGGAGTTGTCGAATCTGCAAGTTATCACTAATATGTGCTGTCCGTGCAAAGGCATCAACCTTCTTCCAGGGCTTCAACTTCCAAATTTGGGTGGTGAAAGGGAAAGGGTATTGCATGTTCGACAACTTTATAAATATCAGGAGTCTTACAAGTGAAAATTCATACAAATTGAAACTGTGCCCTCCTATCTTGCAAATTGGAGATAGCACGAGCCTCTTATGCCCACCAGCTTATCATTGAGCTTACATCACTTCCACTCTTCTTTCTGCTGAAATGAAGCAAATATGAATGCAATTTTTTTGTCTTCCATGGGACGTTGAATGAGGTCATTTTAAAAGATGAAAGGTGATAAAGATGAGTCAAATATGGGAAGAGGGTGTTCTTTTGTCCACGGTAATTTTTAACTCGCCTCAATCACTCGATTCCTTAGAGTGTTAGTGAAGAGGATTTTATCGTAATCATTTCCCATGGCCAAGCCTTTCTCCTAGGATTGGTAGGTTTAGGGACTAGGTCAAAATTTTGTAAGCTAGTGAGAATTTTTTTGGCAACCCTTTTAAAAACTTTTTATCACTCTTGTCGATGCCATCTCCTTTGGCAACGCGTTTCAGTTGATGATTCATGTTAGCCGACCCCAAATCACTTTGGGAATAAGGCTTAGTTGTTGTTGTAGTGATAATTTTTTGAACCTCAGCATGTTGATGGAGAAAAAAGATTCATCTTGTTCTTTTCCCGGCAGTAGAACCGTAGCAGCCTTAGGATTGATCACCCTCTACACCCAAGATAACAGAATAAGCTTCTCATAATCTCTCTACAACTAAGAGGCTATTCTACCCCCTTTAAAGTAGGTTGTCCTTGATTTTCTATATTTTTTTTAATATGAAGTAACAACTTGCTTAGTCATGTATTGCATACTCTTGGCAATCTTTAACTCTTCAATAAACAACTTCTCCTTTTATTCACCAACATCAAGAAAAAGATTATTGTCCCCCCCATTAATACATCAAAATTACTTTCATCTTTATAGTATTCCTCTCTTTTAAGGGTAGTTTTTCTAGGGAATTGTAATGATATATATTCTAAAAATAACTCCTTTGTCACCACACACACCCCCTTCAACTCTAAAAGGATCAGACATTGGTTCAATAGTCTCTCTCTTTAATAGGTCAAGGCTCTAATATGTACTATAACTATCCCATAATATCCATAATAAATCTTCACATTTACCCAAATTTAAATTTTTCATAAACCTAAATTTCTGCCTTTTTTCCACCTCATATTCCTTCTACCACTTCCAAACTTTTATTCTTAAACCCGTAGCAAATCCACAGATAACTAAAGCAATGGGAGTACAACACCATTGAATTGGACAAGACTAAGATATTAGAAAGATTACTTAGAGGCAACCTTTATCGCCTTATACTTATACTGTACGTAGAAACTCAGGCCCACTGATTAGTACAAAGAAATAAATAAAAAGATCCAATGTAGAGGCTGTGTTACACTTTATGTTCAGTATAGGAAAGTGATTGTATAGTTTTAACATCTACGAGGGGAAAAATGAATGAGGCCTTAGCTCTAAATCTAGGGTCAAAACTTCTTCATACTAGGGATGTTATGTGTGCCAACAAAGCTGAAGGGTTCTTTAATAGATGTTTGTGACTTAAGCACTATCTATCATGTTTGGCATCAATGAAGCCAATTATATGGGGTGAAATGTATGAGGTGATTTGGCTGAGGGTATTCTGTACATTTACATTTATAGTTGAGTTTTGAGGGTTTATGTGAAAGGCTGATTTTGATAAGGCGGAGCTGAAGAAGTGAGGAGAAAGTAGCATAAATTAAAAGCTTGAGGAGAGTGAGAATCATACGAACTTGAGTGTAAATTGTTATAACTCTATATATCTGATGCCAAGATTTCGTGCTACCTTGCTTTGCTCTATATGGTCACAAAGGTTTGCTGTGTTTATTGGTGAGAAGGGCGGGTTCAACGACAACTTGTGTTATGCTGATTCAATCTGTTACTTTCTATGCCTTTGTACTATGCTTATGTATTTGATGTTATTCTCCTGCATTCTTCAACAGGAGCATATGGGTAGGGATGATTTGGCATTTGTTTTCTCATTGAAGGTAAGACCTTAAAAGATTCTTGTAGGATGTGTTTTGCAGTGTTGTTTCATATAATGAAAGTCACAACTTGTTACTTGCAAATTGAATTGATCATTAATTCAACCCCTCCCCAGTCCCCACCCCCAAATAGAAAAAAAAGTTACAATTGTCATCTTATCATGCTTGCTCAATAATATTACTTTAGGAATTAGCGGTTGATGATATTGTGAAACAATGGAGGGAAGAAAAGATTTGAAAAACCTCGATTGTAACTTCTTAACAGGATACCATCTCATACACACTTTATAAGTCTTACTTCACTCTGGGGCGTATATTTGTAAATTGAAAACTGCGAAGTTTTTGGGAGAAATTTTTTTTTCTAGATAAAGACTAGATTTCATTAGCGGTAACTCCAGCTGTTATTTTAAGGGGGGAAAAAGAACAGTTGGCTTGTCTATGAAGGGAAATCCAACTGTCAACCTTACAAGGTTCACAACTTAGCTGGCATTATTAGCAGACTAGTACGATAGGACTCGAAAGTGTTTTGTTGAATTTCTTCTGCATCTTACCTGATGAACAGGCTATGAGGTTGTATACTGAGAGTATCGTGGTAACGTTGCACCTAATGACATATCTCTTGCTTATTACTGTGCTCAAAGGTCTTCTAGGCACTCCTAGTTATACTAAATTGGAGCGTGAGCATCTCCAGTGTCATCATGCATCATGGAACTTTTATTTTCCATATATTGGTCAACAGTATCTTATTTTCGTTTGTACTAATTGAGATATGAATTCTGTAAGCCTAGAGATTTGTTCTTTTTCTTGGGGGAGAGGGGGGGCGGGGAGGTTGATGTTCAATACTGAGTTGTCTTGTTTTGAATTAGGCTGCAGATAACGGAACGCTATATGGTGTTTGCCTACATGTACCAGAGATGGTTCAGAGGCCTCCTACTATCTTGGGCTCTTCATCACCCCTGTGTAATCCATCTGTAGGAGGAAGCCGATTTTTGGTTTCTGCACCTCGCTGCTATTGTTTGCTAACTAGAGTTCCTTTCTTTGAGCTACACTATGAGATGCTCAGCAGGTTAGGATTTTAGTATTTGGGATGTGTTGGTCCTGACATTGAAAACTGCGAACATCTTAATCTTCTGTGCTCGAAATAATGCATTTGAATTCTGCTTATTGAGTTTCTCCAATTAAGCCATCTTCATCTTTTATGGCAGTATCATTTCACAGGAGCGTTTGAATCGGATAACGCAGTTTGTCAGTGAAATGAGTCTCTGTGATTACTCTCCCTCCCCGTCCCCTTCAAGGGGACCATATGGAAATCATGACTCGCCCAGTAGGGAATTTGATTGGATGTCATCAGCTATTCCTGTTGATAGTGCAATAGCGCTTACTGCTGCGGCTGCTGGTATTATAACTGATGATGAGGTCCCATCTGCTTCTTTGAAGATTGAGGAAACTCAATCTCCATCAAATGGAAGTGAAACCTCAGATTTTGGTCCTTCTAAAGAGATAGATCAGGATCGGAAAAGGAATCTACAAGATTCTGATGAACTTGCTTCTGATGCATCTGAAAGCAGTGCTAATGGTTTTGGTAGACCGTGTGAGATTCTTGAAAACGGCACTTGTTCACCTGAGGCTACCTTGTCATCTCATTCTGACAACCTCAAACTGGAGAGAAGCAGCAGCTCTCTGTCCTTGTACAGGTATAACATCTAACATATCATTGTATAATTTATTTTTTTGGCAAGGTTTAAAAGATTTCATCAATTCCTCCCAGCTTCTCTCTTATATCATGTACTAGGTCATTGCATGTATAGTAAGCATGGTAGTTTCCATAATTTCAGTGCAATTAACTATCATTTTGGTCTTCTTTAACAGTTCAGTGAGAAGTATGGACGAAGATGACTGTTTCTCAAACCAGGATAGTGACTGTTCAGGCGATTTCATGACTATGGAATGGGCGAAGGTTTGTGAAGCCTATTTCTTCAAATGAAGATTTTTACTTCTGATACACAGAACTTGTTTATCATGGTGCAAAAAGGGAATAATATTATATATGCTCTCTTGCAGGAGAATAAGAATGATTTACTACAGATAGTTTGTGCTTATGGTTCTCTTCCTATTCCTCCACGAGGGAGTGAGATAGTCTTTCAGCCCCATGAGCACCTGCAGGCTATGCAGTACAAACGCTGTTCAGTTTCTGATCTTGGTATAGATGAAAGTTCATTGGATAGAGATTTGTGTGATCCAACTAAATCTGCTGAGGTATGCCTTTTCGTGGATTCACTTTCTCTGGATAATAGCTTCTTTTCAAGATTGTTTGTCTTAATGATGTTGTGAGTTGTGACTTTCAGGTCAATGCAAGGTTAGCCGCGGCAGAGGAAGCTGTTGCTTTATCTGTTTGGACTACTGCAACCATCTGCCGAGTGCTTTCTCTTGATAGTGTATGTTTCTGTGAATTGGTGATGGTTCATTATGATGCTGAGTTTGGCATCCTTATCCCATGCTTCATCCATTTAATTACGAACCCTTTATACAATGGTCTTTAAGATCATCAGCTTATATGCGAGAGCCAAAATACTCGTGTTTAGATCTATGCATCAACCTGAATACTGATCTATGCACCAACCTGAATACACGAAGGAAGTAGTTCCTATGTAATTGGTTATGCACTAGTGAACACGTCACAATGTAATAATTTACTCTTTTGCCTTCTTTACATGGAAATAACAATGAGATCTCACTTTATGCTCTAATATCTCTTATCAATTGCCACAAAAAAATCTCTTACCAATGTATCTTCTTCCCTATTTTTATATTTTTGGCAAATTATGTAATTAGTAAATTCAATAAGCTGTGCCAATTTGTCTATTCCTGGCAATACTATTGGTTGTTTGATATCACCTGCATTTCTAACATACTGAATCTCACTATCATGTATACGTTGTTTCAGATTTTGGCTTTGCTTACTGGAGTATTATTGGAGAAACAAGTGATTGTAGTTGGATCTAACCTGGTAAGTTTATTTGCAATCCAAAAATGTATGTTTTGCTTCCGATTTCGATGTGTTTAGGGTAAAATAAAAACCTTTTGGTCAATTGCCTAAGAATGTCCAGTATCTCTAAGGCCGATTGAAGTGCTTAATCTCACGAGAACTGCTATTGTGCATCCAGTTAGTAATACTGGCATGCCTCTTGGCTCAGCACATCTTAGAACTTTACGTACCTTAGATTTTTTAATCTCGTAGAATAAGATGACTAAAAGCCTCCTTAACTTACCTATTTGAGTATTTGAATGAAACTAATTCTCACTTATCATAAAATATGAAATCAAATTATTTTGAAAGCCCTTTCCAAGACTGTCGATCTCACGATTGATGTCTTCGAGTTCTTTCTAATTCTCTCTTTTCTCTCTCCTTATCTTATTTTGCAGATCAGGAACTCTTGTAAATATGCGAAATTTTGATGTGAATTTGATCTAATGGTGCTTTTCTGTTATTAGTATTTACAATGTGGTTTCAAGATTTTTAGAATAGCTTTTGCGTGGAAAAAGAAAATCCTTTTGGGAATTGGAATGGAAAATGTTAAATGTGGCACATTTAGACTTCCATTACCTGTGAGAGGTCTACAATGCTCTCCCACAGAAGATACCTGGCAATAGTTCCTACTGAATGAACTTTAATTGTGAATGATATGGGAACATGTAAAATAAGACAGAATAAATTAAAGTAGCCTGTAGACATGTTCCGCAATTTCCAATATCAAAATTATTTTAAGACATACTGCAGTTTTTTCCTCATTACTTTTGTTCTATTCATTTGTTAATATGAGCAGTGTGTAACTGTTACTTGTTACTGCTTTCTCACCACAATATTTGACTTTTACAGGGCGTTCTATCAGCTGTAGTGCTGTCTATTATCCCCATGATTCGTCCATTTGAATGGCAAAGTCTATTTCTTTCAGTAAGTGGATGACGTTTGGACATCACTTGCCCCTTGTACTTAACTTATTCAACAATAGGAAATAATTGTTTTCGTGACATCTGCATGTATAAAGTTTTGCAAGATTATCATAAAGGAAAAAACATTATCGTTGAGAGTTTGCAAGATTCCTTACTATATGTACTTTCAAAATATTGGCCTCTCATTCTTTTGTGTGTTTAGAGTTATTAATGGTTAAAAGTGTGCATTGGCATAGGGATTTTCCGTCCCATATGGTCTCCCATGTAGTGTCCCAATTAATTCTCATTTAGCCACCTCACATACTTATTAAATTATTTAAAGGGGTTTTTAAATTGATGAGATGGCAAATTAGAAGAAAGTGAGACATAAGATGAGAGATTACCCATCAGACACATGATCTCATGCATTGTCGACTATGAATAGTAAAGTAAACAGAATAATAGAGGGAGTGTTTTGGTGATAGTCATGGCCCAACTTTTCATCTTTGTTAGCAATATAGGCTTTGATAACGTAAAATTATTCAAATAGACATTACATTATAAAGATTTATATAATTGAAATATCTTTGAAAATAACAACTGCATGAAAAAGAGAATATGAAAGAGTACATGTTTTAGATTATTGATTTACCTAGAAGAGGGTGGATACATGGAGTCTGTCTTTGTTATAGCGTAGATGTGTTTTTTTTTTTTTTTGTGTTTACCCACGTCCTGGTCATATCTAAGAAAAATCTAAGTTCTTAAGGAATCTGCAATATTAATCAAGATATAGTAAACATCTCTATCCCAAAATAGATGACATATTTGTATTGGGCATGTTCTCAAATTCTCACCCTTTACCACTAATATCTTTGATTACATATTAATAAATTAGAAAAAAAATTAGAAAAAGACGAAATTTGGGCAGTGTGTAATGGAAACTGAACTAACCAGATCCCACATTATTTTATTTTTTTCTTATATACTCTGTTTTACTAAGATCGTTACACTTGTACTTTTTCGCATGCCAATGTAAAAGTTTGAGCATAGTATCTAAGTTTGCATTTGTAAAAATTATAGAAAGTTGATTTATGAAAAATACATGACGAGAGGAATCTAAAAAGATCCTATATGATTATGTTTTCCCCTTGTATATAAATTATAAATCACAAATGATGGTCAAAATGGAATATATGAATAGTGTCAAAATGCAAAATGTAATAATCTTTGTGAATGGAGGCAATATTATGTCTATGTACCGTTGAAGTTAATGATGTTTAACTAAGCTCAATTTTGCTGTCATCTTTCTATTTTTAAGCAGCAGGAGGATATAAGTTTGAAAAGATAGGTCTAAAAGATACCATAAATACAACAACAACAACATTACCCTAGTGCCTCAAAGGCTCCACCAGAAGGCGAGGTTGGGGGGTCGGATGTACGCAACCTTACCCTTGTGTTGAATACACAAAGAGGTTGTTTCTGTATGACCCAAAGATGAATATTGCATCAGAAATGCATTGACTACATACGACTTCATAGTATAACAAGCACAACTAGTTAAGGAGGTCATTTTGCTTTGTTCCATCATATTCGAAAACCAAAGAAAGAATCTTAAGACGCCGATAAGATTATAAAATCTTACTCGTATATCTTATCAAAAATCTATATTAATGGTTGATTTGAGTGTAAGTAACAACTACAGAATTGAGAGACGTTACGGGTTGGATAAGAACATTAGGTGTTCAACAATGTTGAATCTAAGCAAACTTTTAGTATACAATCAAAATTGTTGACAAAGAGAAAGCGCTTTAAAGAGGAAAACAATGTATAGCATGTAGCTTGAATAGTAAGAGGAAAATTATTAGATGAAATCGAAGTGATAATTATAAAAAAGTGTGTTGTGATGATTAGGTGTAATCAATACTTAAACTATATTACTAATGTGTGCTAAATAGATAGATCTAATTTTATACTTAACAAATTGATACTTTGGCTTAATTAAGGATGTCTTTAACTTGTTTTATATCCAATTTTTTTAAACTACTGAATTCTATGTTAAATAATATGATTTTTACATTACCTATTTATGAGATTTTTTATGTGGTATTTTCTCATACTAGTATCTCTTATCATTCTAATTTGCTGATGATGTTGAGTGCCATTTTAATGTAGATTATGAGATATTGTTACAATAATATAGTATTGCTAACCATTGTGGACTGCATCTAATATTTGTATTTTCTAATATTTTCATTGTTTCAGATTCTCCCAGAGAAGATGCTGGACTTTCTTGATGCTCCTGTTCCATATATTGTAAGTTCATTACAATTGGCATTCACCTTTTAGTGTCAGAATATCAGAAACAATGTGGAGTCTTGATGCATCTGTTTCCGGATTTTAGTTAGAATGGCCTAGTTGCAAAAATAAAAAAAAGAAAAGAAAAAAAAGGGCAAGTTGTTTGCTGAAATTGACATTCTTCATTGTTTTTCTATATAACTGGATATCTTTACCTGTTTGGCTGTTGCGCTTCAAATGCCTTGGTTTAGAGTGTCTTCTGCTATATCTTTCTTTCGCCTCTATCATTAGCCTAGTGATCATCATGCCTTCATCATGGAGCTTGAATTTTGAGACGGTATTATGTGGTTAGGGGACTTTTCCAGTCTTTGCATGGTATACATTTCTATTGTCTGCCAATGTCTCCTCATGTCTCTCCATCTTTTAGCTTGCTTTGTTGGAACGCCAAGGTCCTTAATAATATAAAAGTTTGTTTCCGGAGATGTTCGGTAGGCTCGACATTATAGACGATCTGCATTTTTTAGTTTTCAATTTTGTGAATTTCCCCTGATGTCTTTGTGCAATGTCTGCCGATGCTGTGAATTCGGGAGCCATCTGTTTCTGCATTGTGAGGATTCTGCATGGCTAAGGAGTATGAAATAAATTGTTCGAGACCAGCTGGCTCTTCATCTATTTTGCCGCATTTTCAGGTTGTACTGAAGTTTTAGAAAGAATGAAAAAAGAAAGTATATTTGGAGATTTGGATGTCTAGCTGTATTTTTTATTCTGTGGCTAGGGTGAAATGATACAATTTTAGCAATAGTTTATCAGGCTGAGAGAGGCATAGCACTGGTCCACCTTGCTTTGTTGAAGCCGAGGTCCTTAAGCAAAGTTTGTCACACCATTTTCCTGTATAGAATTCTATTAGAGACCCCTTGTCTTCTATGGCTGTACATTTTTACTGCTTTTTTGATACACGTGACCCCTTATTGAAGAATCATATGCATTCCTATTGGCCTATATTCATAGGATATCAGAATACCAAGCTATATAATGTGTCTTTAGGTGGTTGCACACGTTTTCTGGGCTTACTCGTCAACTTTAGCAGTCTTATGGAAGTAAAGCATCTCGCCATGTTAGTTTTTGTTTATTGCATTGGCTTGTAAGGTGAGAGTGGTAGTTTCATACTTGGATATTGATGATCCAAATTGTTGTAAATTTTCATCCTGACGAAGCTCCATTTTTTTGGTACTGCAGGTTGGTATAAAAAATAAACCAGCAGACCTGAAGATTAAGACTTCTAATCTTGTCCTTGTTAATCTGGCAAAGGATCAGGTTTGAACTCTATTCTAAATATAAACATAAATGACATTTGGAATGAAATATTATGTGATACTAATCGTGAAGCCATTAACACCTTTTGCTTTGCGAGAAGTGGTATATAGTTTAGAAATATATACTTGAGGCAACGATGACCTTTAACTAAATTGTACTGAGTGAAATCTGCATTTGAAAGTATAATTTGATATAGAAAATAAAGCTCCTGTGTATTGATAATAATATTGACAACATCCATAAGGACAAAAAGGGGGGAAAAGGGTGTATCTAAGTGATATGAGCTACTCCATACTCTGGCGGATAATAATATTATAAACACTAAAAGGGGGCAGGATGAAAAGGAGGAGATTGATACAATTGGGAAATATGAGTTCCTTTGTGCTGTTGTTTGTTTTATTAGTGACAAACTTTGAGAGAAATAACAAGTGATAGAAATAGAGAAAACAGTAATCACGAATACAAAGGACTACTCTCTTAATGTTTAATAATGAATCAACTGCTTTTGTTGTACAGTACTTAGAATAGTATTTACCAGTTATTGTGGATCTAGGATCATGTTAATGGGGCTACATAGAAAAGTATATGCCACATTAGTAGAGATATAAAATTGTTGACCAGGCTTATTGAGTTAAAGGGAGGTGTAACTGTGATCCCAGCAGCCCTTTGGATCCGTCTGCCAGCACCTCGTCCCTGATTTTCTGTACACCTAGTACTGCTTTTGTTCTGTCATTGTTACCACTGTTTTTAGGAACTTGTATATCTCTTTTTTCCGTATGTGTTATGGGAAAAAGTTATTTGCTGCACATTGCAAAGTTTGTTCTCCCAGAGAGAGAGTACTAGCCTAATAACTAATGAGAGCAAGTCTTATCACTTCGTTGACACGTAGCTTTGTCATATTCAACAAATTTCATTCCTTAAATTCTCGTAATACTCCGGATTCTATAGCATACCAATATCAGTTACTTTCTGTGTCTCCCACCTTTTTTTGGGGGGGGGGGGGTATATAGATGACTCCTGTCCTGGTAGTATTTCCTTTGATTGAGGAATCCATTACATGGTGTTTCTTAAGCTCTGTGACCTGGCATCAAACGTGTCGGATTTCTTGGAAGTATGCCGCATGGGTGTGGTGTTTTCTTTATATCAAAAGGGCTATGATCTCAGTTGGTGGATTAATGTCAAAATTGAACATCTGAAATTAAACGCTTCTGTTCAGCACACTCTTTCCATCACTCAAAACACCAAAATTTTGATAAGCGACAAGCATTTCCGAGCTTCCTACTGTGCCAAATCCTAGCTTCCGATCCCCCAGAACCCTCCTTTCAATAATTCTTGTTGATTTCACTAATGTCATGGCAGGTCATGTCAGCTCATCGATTTCACTAATATTGTCAGTTATGCTAAGTTCATTGATATGAAATGAGAACTTTTCAATTTCAAATGTGTTGATGCAGATTAAAACGTGTTCCTTGCCCTTGCTTCCTCGACGGAAAGAGCTTTATGCTGAACTTCGTCCAATCCATACCGCACTGGCTGGTCAGTTTAGGACAGCTGAGAAGCACCCTGTATATAAGTGCAATGAGGAGCAGGTATCTTGAGCTCTTCCTTAAATGAGAAGTTTTAACTTCACATGTTGTGCAGTAATGAACTTATGATACATGATGTGATATTTCTTGATGTCTTGTGCAAGGAGGCATAAGGTATACACTGGCAATTACTCTCTCATTAGCATTAGCTCAACACCTTAAATTTTGCCACATCACCTGTTCAAATTCTTTATATAACTTTTAATTAAAAAAGATATTTGATGTTTATGTTTCAGAAGTTAAAAGAAAATGGCACACCGGGTGGGAATGTGGGATATAAAAGGGAGCATATGATCTCAATCCCACACCCTAGTTCTAGTTGTCAAAAGACAAAACATTGCGAATGCCTGAGAAATTTTGTATGGATATGATTGCGAAGTCGAACGAGGAACTTTAGTAAAGGAACACATGTACATCTACTAAGTGTGGATGTGAGATGAAATGAGAACTCATACCTCTGCTTACTAATATTTTTTGTTCGGCGTGAGCTAATTGTTCATGTAGATGCTGGAAAACTGAATAATCATTCCCCTATTTAGGCGGAAAATAATTTACGTTACATAGATCAGGTGGGTTTCAATTTTTGTGGGTTCTGTTCATGTCATAATTCTCTAGCCTGTTATTCAATCAGGTCAGAGTGGTGCTATGAATCTGACCCAAAACAATTTGTTTGCCGGCTCTACTTTTCCTATGTATTGAACCACGAGTTTGTGAGGGTAGGCATGTGCCTTTTTTTTCTCTCTTTCAGCTATGCTTGAATAAGAACTTTGCTGTGTGCATAGAGTTTTTTGTGTCCAATAGAGGAAAACATAAATGAAAGGACATTTTCTTTTCTTTCATCTTCTGGTCGTATCTCCTGGTCCACTGATAAGATCAATATATATCTGCAGGCTGAAGCAGCCACATCCTTTTCAGATGTCATGAAGAGATATATGGAGTCCCTTTGTGCAGATTTAAGGTCGTATACCATCACCAGTGTACAATCAAACAACGACCGGGTGAGTTGGCAATGATATTTAAGCTTCCATTTCCCATCCTAAGTTATGATGTGTTAGGAGAACTCCTCGTGCGGAGGGGCTCCTGATGCTCTTTTCACTACTTTTCCTTACCTTTGAAAGGAAAAAAAAGCTTCCATTTCAGGCTGCCGATACAATATAGAGGGTGAAGATGTAACACTCTTGTTCTGTACTTGCAGGTCTCGCTACTTCTGAAGGATAGTTTTATTGATTCCTTTTCTAGTAGAGATCGACCGTTCATTAAGGTTTGTCCTTCCTTTTGAGCCTCTTGTATCAAATTTGTTTACACTGTTTAGCCGTTCTTTTTTGTTGTTAACTATGTTACTTGGACTCTTCATTTTACCTCAAGTAATCGTGTCAGATCCTCGACACTCGGTCATGGGTATTGATACTTTGACACTCCATTTTGGACCAAAATTGTCAAAAAATTTCATACAACAGAGGAGTCGCACGTTTACATTTACCCATGTCTGACATAGGTACCCAAGTCCAAGTAACAGGTTGGTAATTGGTATCTCTTTTGCTTATGTTCTTTGCTTTTGCGTCTTGCAGCTGTTTGTAGACACACAAATGTTTTCAGTCTTGTCAGATTCTCGTTTGGCAACCTTTGAGCACGAGAAGTCATAATATAGTTTGTGCAAAAGCTAGCAAAGATAGAGAAACATGTCGAATGGTTCAATAGCAGACAGTTATTTGCAGCTAGATAAGTCTCATGCTGTTTGTAGTTAATACATAATTAGGTTTTCTCTTTATTTTTTATATTTTTTTGGGGGGGAAGGCAGATGTCTAGATCTGAATAGTTTTTTAGCTGCCGCGGTTTGTTAAAAAGTGATAAAGAAAAGAAAATCTGTAACATAGTCCGATAAGCTGAGTACACAAGTATTTGAGTGGGGAGGTTTTTATATGGGAAAAGTTTGTGAACTGCATTCAAGCGCCTGTGGTTCAACCTATTGTAAATTCTATCTAGTCAATAAAACTGATCTTGCTGTTCTTTAACACTTTAGCTTTTATTGATTGAGGAATAGTGTTTTGTTGGTCTGTGTTGCTTAATCTACTGATCTACAACTTTAAAGTCATAGTTTTACTTGATCTTTTTCATCTGGCTTGCTTTAGTTGCTAGAATATCAACTTTAAATATTGGTATGAAGTTAGCGAAAGAGAAATAGGGTTTTATCCTTAAAAAAAGGTATCAGTATATTAAGGTATAAGAATACATGAGCATATGATTGGTTGCAGAAAACTGCTAATTGTACTGATGATTTATTCTTCAGAAAACAGCTAACTGATGTAACGGATTCTACCACAAACACCCCAATCTTCACTGAATAGTCAAACCGCTTTTCTGGAAAAGAAGAATCTCGAGGAAAGTACAAGATGCCAATTAGGAAATTATGTTCAACTTCCATATGGTCAAAACCAAACAGAGGAAATGATCAAATTATATGCTTCAATTTTCTACCCAACCAAATACTCTAAAACAAACTAAAGCACGATCCTTGTAATCTTTTTGTTTTACAATTTCCTCTTACCTCCATAATCCTTAACATTAACAACATAATCACTAACAAAGTAACAAGATATGGATCTCAAGAAAGAAAATCCCCAATGACCAACATGTACAATAGCTTAGGCTAAGCTCGAAATACGAGAGCCTATATGGTGCACCTAAAAGAATATAATGTGCTCTAAATTAACACAAGAACACTGGAATCCTTTATCTCCCCCTTCTATCGTTGCTTTTGTCTGTGTACTTTATAACTTGCCTTTAAAATTTGGCGCGGTACACTTTATCATGATCATTGATACTGCAGCCCAGTACTCGTACATCATTCTTCATCTTCCTTATCTGAATCGGCAAAGACGGGCTTGGGCTGGGTCTCAGCATAAGCCGGGGCAATAAATTTTGGCTCTTTCTCTGCAGCCTCAGCATACTTTAGTATAGCTTCTCTGGGATCCTCTTCCATCCATGTTTCTTTCAACATGCCTCCTTTCTGCAAAGCAGAATTCAGGTCAAAATCTCAACCAATAAATGCGTACTGAGATTAGTTAAGACTTATCGAATCCATCCTTACCTTTAGAAGATATTGCGTTAACAAGCTCCCCGAAGATGTACCAGTTCTCCCTCCATGGCCAGGTCCTGTCATAGGAAGCTCTGGTTTATGAGATTTTATTGGGTCCTTCAATATCTTTTCTCTCTGACGTTTGCGACTTGGTTGGTCTCTGAACAATGGTAGTGCATGAGGGTTGTGTATTACTGGCTGCACCTCAAAGTCATCCACTGATTTCCTCCTTGGGGCACGAGCAACACACACAAGAGCACCTCTTTCACTCATGGTTGGATCATAGAGTATATGCGTCCCTCCTTGGCTTTTATCTCCAGCAGTGGCAAAGACCTTGGAGACAGAAAATGGGTTCCTTTTAAGATTACTGACTTTCTTTCAATAGGATTCCAAACCAAAAATTACTTCCTCCGTATTATTGTCATATGTTTGTTTCAAAAGACCGGCATATTTTATTTCATTATAATTGGTCGGATGCTGTAATCATATTCCGATGGAGCCAAAGATACTCTATTCTTTGGTTTTGAAATATGATGGAACAAAGCAAAATGACTTCCTAAACTAGCGGTGCTTGCTATACTATGAAGCCGCAGGTGGTCAATGCATTTTTGACGCAATTTTCATTTTGGATCATCTGGAAACAACCTCTTTGTGTGTTCTACATAAGGGGAAGGTTGCGTACATCCAACCCCCCCACCTCACCTTATGGCGGGAGTCTTTGAGGCAGTGGGGTGATGATATTGCTGTATAAGTGATCGGATGAAAACACCATTGATAATAAATGTGGCAAGTTGCAACTGGTAATATAGGTAATATTTTACTTTTGATGAGTTGGACAGAGGGACATGTTGACTTCCAAACTTGTATAAATTCAGTTCTGAGACATGAAAAACTTCCATTTCCAAGGGGAACCTAATCAAGTGTCAAAAGAGAGGTTTTCACAACAAAACACATGTGAAAGAATATACCTGATTTAGCCTTGGGTGCCAAGCACACTGTACAACACTGCAAGTAGGGGAGATGCCAACCTTTGATACCAATTCAAGTTTTTCCCTATCATAGAAGCATAGCAAACCTCCAGTTGGGCTATCTCTTTCTACTGATGTACCAGTCAAGATGAGCTGCTCATCTGGACTAAATGCGATATTAGTTTGAGCATAGTGATTTGGCAATTCCTCAAAAACCTGAAGGGACTGCTTCATTTGGCGCAAGTCCCAAACCTGACGTATTCACAATTTGGAAAAGTACAAAGATAAGACAAATTGGGTATGCAGGACAAAAAATGCAGTTAAAAGATACCTGAAACAATCCTAAGGAATTTTACAAATTGGCAAAAGCGAAGTACAAAGATAAGGCAAAACTGGATATGTAGGCTCAAAATGCAGTTGAACATTACCTATAACAAAGAAAACTATTTACCTTTAGCGTGCCATCAAAACTTCTAGAGAATAGATGACGACCATCGCTTGAAAATTTCAACCCAGTAATATCATCTGAATGTGCCCTTTCAACATGAACATCTGGTCTGCTTCCCCATCCCGGCTTGAGGTTCCATATCTATGAGGCAACAAAAGACATTAGCAATGGGATTAAAAAGAATTTGCAGCAGAAACTTTAAGCATAGTAGAATTTGAAAAAAGTGAACAGCAACCAATTAAAAAGCACCTGAATAGATCCATCTCCCATTCCACCAGTAATGCTTTTACCATCACATCCCCAAGCACATGTTGTCACTGGGACTCTCCCAGGCCTGGCAAGCTTTGGCTTAATGACCTATATAACCAGAATGTTTAGAGCTCATGTTAGACAGCCAGAGGTTTCACAGAGATGACAAACAACATTTACGATGGAACAAGCTAAAATTAAGCAAAGCAAAGTAGATGTCAGACTCCTCGCCCAAAAGATCAGAATGTCAAGCACACGGCCCCATTAGTTTAAACAAGGACGACCCTAAAAGAAAATCCTTGAAGTATTATCATGTGATGTCAGATACCAAGATCTAGATTCAAAAGCTGCATATCACCGGTGCATTCTTTATTTTATTATTTATTTGCAAGAAAATCCAACTTTGAAGAGAAAATTGCATCAGTTGATACTACAAATATAAAGACGGCAACAACAGGCAGATCCCTGTATAGATTGGGAGTGACAAAAGCCAATCCAATATTTGATAATGTGTTGATATCAGTATTTAAAATTTTTACCTTACCATAATACTCCTATACAATCATACCACTACGTATATTATACCCGTACTAAGAACAAACTGATGGATGGAAGGGGTAAAACAGACTCTTCACATTCATTATTTCCTATTGTTTTTCGACCTCTACCATCAAGAGTCTAGTATTGAGATTTACATATTGACTTAGACTCTTCCAGTAGACCAACAACAACAAAGGTTTATTCCCAAAATGCTTTTGAGTCGGCTAACATGAATTTGTCATCCGAAACCGTCGAAAATAGGAGACTCTAGCCGACCCCATTTTGAAAAGAAAAAAACTTAAAATGTATTTTTCATTTCATTTGTTCCCAATCTAAAATCTTTGAATGACAACATTGGCAATCAAGAAAAAGGTAAAGATGCTACTTAATTCAACGAGAAGCTTTAATAAGAAAGTCGAGAAGAATACACTATAAATCTAGCTTCAAAGATATGTGGCAGATAAAAAGACCTTTGGTGTCATGTCCTCAAGAAGACAGAGTCATTCTGATTGTGTCATATTTGTTTGTCAAGGTTTGAACTTCGAATCTTGGACGATTCATATTTCGCAAAACAAATTAACGAAAGTTAACAATAAATATACAGATATACCACATAAGTATTTGTAATGCAAATACAACACATCGTGAATCATGGTAGTTCTTATTTAGTTAGTCGTCAAAGCTAACTCCGAATCTTCTAATTTCCTTACATACTCGTGTAGGACTCGTGACAAGTTGGACACGATACGACACTTTGGATTCTTTATTTTAACCTAAAAGTTCACATTTTTCTACGAAATGGTTGAGTCAACACCCGGCGTATCCGAGTGGACACTTGGTCCAAAGTTTAACATAGCTTCAAAGTTTTGGCACGTGAAGCAAATGACGCTTAATTTAGGATAGTGAGAGTATAGGCCAACTACAATAATCATATCATTCAGCTAAAAACTATTTATAATGCCAGCATGCTTTCTGGGGATAAGATAGATTGTAGTACTCCCACTTCGTGCGATTCTTTTTATTTGTTAAATATACCATAAATGGATGTCTCAATTTATTTACTACATTTTCTCTTTGGATCTTGGTCCCTATAACACTCCTACCTTCTAGCCTTTCTTTTATCATTTACCTATATCATTCTTATATATTTCACTATTTTTTTTTGTCTTTTACCTATAAAGTGATGTTCCTACCACCAATACATGTACATCCTAACATTCCTAAGACTTTGTTCCATTATTCAATATAGTAAATAAAAAGAGACAGAGTTATGGTTGCTTCTAAGTCTTGGATTCTCTTCCAATAACGAATAAATAGAACATAATCCACATGCATAAAAAAAAAGAACATGCATAACATTTCACTTTTTACACTTGTAGAAGCATATTTTATACCAATTTTATCTTTAATTATGCATTTGTAAAAAATATGACACCAAGATATTAAAAATGTATACATCGAGACGAATCAAACGAGATCCAACAATACTATATTTTTCCTTATGCATAAATCATAAAAGTTGGTCAACTTATAATAAATTAATAGTGTGAAAGTCGATATGTTGCACTTAAAAAGAAACGGAGGAAGTATTTTTCTTTTGGTTGCTTAAAGCAGCATAACATCGGAGATCTCTAGGCACATAAAGGATTGATAATGCCTAGAAACTTAAGAAGACAGCAAGCATGTTTTCCAATAACAAAAGAAACCACAGGTATTCAAGTTAAAATTGGCACCTGCTTTTGAGATTTGAAGTCATTCACATCCCATATCCGAAGTGAACCATCTTCGGATGATGTTAAGATGGTCTCCTTTTTATCGGGGTGCCACTCTCCACAAGTTACACCAGATATGTGACCCTTAGTGTTCTTAAGATCACGGATATACATATCCCCTTTCACAAACTCCCCAATAGTGAGCCCATCACGATCATAAATCTACATAGAGACGATAATATTCGTTAGGTGATACATGCAAATAAAGCACTATTAAAAAATATATAAGAGAAAGAGCAGGGTAAAGGGTACCTTAGCTTGAGCAGAGCCAGTAACACACAAAAAGAATCCAGCTGTGGGACTCCAGCTAAGTGCTCGAACTTGGTGACCTTCAGATGGTTCCAATTGTCTGAAAGAAGCCAAATCTCGTTTCATGCCTTGAAAGTCATACATCCTAACGGTATAATCATAACTACCAGAAAGAACTCTGGATCCAGAGGGATCAACTGCTAGAGCAGAAACAACCTGCCAATGATTTTTATAAGTTCCATTAAATCAATTCATCAATTAATTGATGACAATTTTTACTCTCCCAATGAAAAATCTAAAACTGAAGTCTACAACAAAGCCAGCGATAATTCCAGAATATGAATTGATTCAGTTATCTTAGGCTATGTTCTTTTCACGTTAAAAAAGAAATGTTTATAGGAAACTAAGCTCCACTAATATATTAATGTCTAATAAGTTCAAAAGGTATCAATAAGGGCTACTCAATTTCCATTGACAACTGCAATAAGTTTCATAATAACAGATAAGTTCACATAAATTCATGCAGGAATGTCCAATTTCCAACAAACAAAATATCAACAAATGGCCTCTAAGAATACTTGGGCAATGAATTATGACACAAAAGTGCATCAAGATCAACTTTTGACCTAAAAATTCAGATCAAAATTTCTCTATGAACACCTGAGCCAAGAGTTAACTACAGCATAAAGCATTTCAAGTACAATTTAAGCAATATTTGATGCTAGACTAATGCCAAAACCAATTTAACATCTAAAACAAGAAATTCCAATCAAAACACAATTTCTGCTCATAAACTCCACTAATCCCAGTTGACCCTTTAACATAGCTAGTAAAAACACCCAAAATTATCAACTTCAATAAACATAAAAAACGATAATACTACAACATTAGCCTAAGTTACTATATACATGGAAATGAAAGAAAACAAACAGAAATTGTAACTACATTACCTTAGTATGTCCCTTCAAAGAAATCTCATTGCTCATAGGAATCCGATGCCGACTATACTCCTCCTCTTCTTCATCCTCATCCTCATTTCCTCCTCTAAAACCCTCGGGCGGGCGGGGCGGCCCAATCACGACTTTATCATCATCATCTGCAATCGAGCCCACTGGAGGCGGAGGCGGCCCAACAAATGACTCACCGTCCTCCTCAACAGGCGGCGGTCGTGGTGGTCCCACCGTCACTTCATCCGCCTCAGATTCATTGAGTTTAGGGTTTGGGCGTACGGAATCAAGCCATGCTTTGGAGGAAGAAGATATAGAAGGGAAGGAATCATTAGAGGGTTTATTAAGTGATGGTTGTTGTTCGATTGTGGATCGACGAGTAGTGTTGTGAATGGCTTCGAGTGGAGTTTGAGGTTTTGATTTTTTGCCGAATGTAAGGGGAAATTGTGCCCTAATTCCGTCGTATATCTCTGCTTCATCTTCCATTGATGAAAGTTTAGTTTGATTCTTTTGATTTATGGGTGTTTACGAATGTTGTTGATTTGCCGCCATTAGAGAAGCGAGACAGAAAGCCAGAGCTGGATAAGAAGCGAAGTAGTACTATTTTGAGCCAAAAGATAAAATTGTGACAACGGACCTTTAATTTGACTATTTTATAATAAAGGACCTTTAATTTGACTATTTTATAATAAAGGACCTTTAAAATTTTTTTTGGCATTTAAATACTTTAAACAAACAAAAGTTTGTGTGGAGGGATATTTTTTGCTATTTGTAATCCAAATTTTTTAGGAAAAATTGATAAGAATAATCCGACTTTTGGCCGGTCTTCCACCAATGGTACCACCTTCATTTAATCCAGCAATAATCTCACCTTTGACACCCATATTCTCTCAATGGTCCCTCACCTGTTGGTGACCTACAATTACAGGTAAACTCTCTTAATTACGTGATTAATAGCTAATTAAATATAATTTAAACTTAAATTCTTAATTAACCACTAATTAAGTATAATTTATAAATTAACTTTTTAAAAAAATTTAAAAAAAGAACTCCCCCATGCCATGCCAGCCCATCTCCCTCACCTCAACCGCCACCCCTCCCCCAACCCCCGCCTCTACCACCCTTCCCTCCCCCTTTCCCGCCTCTTCCACCCTTCCCACCACGGCATACGATTCCGCCACCACGGCTTTCGTTCCAGTAGCACCTAAAGCAACAGGGGCATGTTCTCTAGAAGACCCACATCCAAAATTGGCACCAGCTATGATTTTGAGTACTTTAATTTGATTTTATTTTCATCAAGAAAACGAAGTGGGTATGAAGTGGGTAATCCAATAAGAGCAAAAGAACCAAGCTTTTGGTATTCATCAGGGTTAGAAGGGACTAAAGTGAGGTACTCAGCAGGGATGATTTGATCTGCGTCGATGTTGTCACCAACGACATAGCAGAGTCCATGGAATGTGTTGGTTGATGGAGTGGATGATGCAGAAGGTGTGGCTTTGATGGGTGTAAGAGATGTTGAATGGATTGATTAGGTGTTTGTGGTGAGGAATTGAGTGCAGCATTTCGTCTAATAGGTGGTGGGTAGTTTCAGAAATGAGGGGTTTAGAGGAGGGAGAGTGGAAATTGGGGTTTGAAGATGAGATGGTGTGGCAGGTTGTTGAAGCTGCCTTTGCCATGGGTATTTTTGCGCAGAGAGAGAAGGTGGGGGGGGTGGCAGTAATGGGGGAAGGGGGGAGGGGGTGGTTTTTTTTAAAAGTTATTTTTTTAAAAAGTCAACGGTAATTTTGATGGTCAAACAAGTTGTCATCATCCTGTACCATTGAGATAATATGGATGTCAAAGGTGGGATTATTGCTGGATTAAATGAAGGTGGTACCACTGGTGGAAGACCGGCCAAAGGTCGGATTATTCTTATCAATTTTTCCAATTTTTTATATATGCAACCAAATCAACTAATTAAAACATAATCCAAATCCTCCACCTTATATCATAACCTTATTATCACCTCTTCCACCTTTTATCTCCTTCCAAAAACTTTGCGAGAAGGGATTTTTTGGCTATTTGCAATCCAAATTAGGCATAATTAGTTTCAATTAGATGTAATATTTTTATTAATATGTAATTAATATTTAATTAGATTGTAAGTATCAATTTGGTCCCTCCTTGCAAACTTTTTTTGTTTAAGGTGTTTAAATGCCAAAAAAAATTCTTAAGGTCCTTTCTCGCAATGTGTTCAAATTTAAAGGTCTTTTCTCGCAATTTTCTCAAAGAAAAACTAGTTTATGGGCCCGGGCGATGCCCCGTGGTCTTTTTAGTGTCTTACATTTTAATTAGGCTAAAAAGATTATGAAATAATACTATAAGCTAATTTCAATATTTGGCAAGCAAATTTGTAATTATCTTGAAATTAAGTTTTAAAAGGTGAAACGTGACAACATCTTGAAAAATTTAGAAAGGAAATGAAAGGGTGTATATTTAAGGGGAGAATTGTTGTATATTTAATTTGTAGTATTCATTAGTTTAGCAATAGACTGCTTGCTTCGGTAATTTGGTTCTGAAGTATACAAAGATATGGAGGGAATTAAGAGGAGGAGAAGGAGAAAGAGAACGGGAGATGAAGGTGGGAGAAGATTTAAATTTGTCGGTTTTAGTAAAACAAAGAGAATGGACAAAGAATTATTCCTTTTTTTCCATAATTATATTGAAGAAAAGGATAGTAATTGGAGTATGACAAGTTGACAACAAAAAGGATGTAATTTGGTGGTAGAGTTACTACATTCAAATGATAGGTCACGGGTTAAAACTCTCTTACATACTTGTCAGACTACAAAATGTGCTTACAAGTTGTAGGTTTTAGTAAGAACAAAGAGAATTGACAAAAAAATTATTCCTTTTTTTTCCAAAATTATATTAAGATAAAAGGGTTAGTTTTTGGAGTATGACAACAAAAAATGATGTAGCTTGGTAGTAGAGATACTACATTCCAAATCATAGGTCGTGGGTTCAAACTCTTTTACAAGCATTTTTGAAGGTGAAAAAGAGAATGAATTGCCATGTGAGATGTGCAGTGGCGCTATGTCAGTGTGTGACATAGAGCAACACGTGTCAGATTACAATGCTTGCTTACGCGTTTTAATATATATATAGATTGTCAAAAAATATCAAGGTTTTAGCACTTTCTCAAAATAAATATCAAGGAGTTTCGATATGTAAAATAAATACCAACAACATACGTTTTTCTTTAGAAATTCATACCAAGTAACTAATATCCGTCTATTTTTCCGTCTTAGAAATCCATACCAACTAGCAAAGATTCATGCAACTTCATCTGTGAACAATAGAAAATCTAAGGTGAGTTAAATTTTGGGTGAGAAAGTGATAGAAAGATAGACGAATATTTGTTAGTTGGTAATAGGGTTGACAATGGGTAATGGACCCGATCCATATCCGAGGATCCGTATTCGTTTTGAGTAGATCTGGGTCCTCAAAATTTAAACCTGTCAAATCTAGGTCCTAACTTCAAAAAAGGATCTGAACCTGGACCAGATCCGTTACTCTTTTTTTAAAAAAAATTATTTTTAACATAAATAAATTTAACCTTATCTCTTTTCAATACAGTGTAAAGTCTAAGATGCTTAACCCTAAATCACTAATATACCTTATGCTGCTCTTCACTTATCGCTTTCCTACCAATTCCTCTTCAATCACTCCACCAGTGTTGCTCTTTAGTCTTCGTTGTTGTAGGTTTATTAATTACTTTATGTTGTAATAGCTTATAATGTTGTTAAAATTTGTTGTTTATATATCTTAAACTTTTAATGTTATGGTTGGATTTTTGTTGTATTAAACTTAAATGCTTGAACGTCAGCAAATGGAGATGCGAAATTGACGTTGCTTTCATTGTTGAAGATCTTTAATTCTTGTAAAATTAGGGTTATTTTAAGAAAATAGGTAAAGATCCATTTTGTACCCGGATCCGTAGGACCCGTATGGATTTGGGTCCGGGTCCTCCTTTTTATTACCCTGTGGATCCGGGTCCTTGTTTGAAAAACTGATATGGAATTGGGTCCTTAACCGGATCCGACCCATTGCCATACCTAGTTTGTATGGATTCTAAGAAAAACATAACTTGTTAGTATTTATTTTGTATTTCGCAACTCCTTATTATTTATTTTGAAAAAGTGTTAAAACCTTGGTATTTTCTGACAATTTTTCGTATTTTGTGAAAAAGGATGTGAAATTTGGTAACAGTGTTGGGCTATGAAGTTTGGGCTGGCTATTCTAGAGTAGGACAGTTGTGCATCTGGTGGGTGGGTATAAGGTCATACCTGCGTCATACTGATACATACCGATCGATCCATCCTGCCCCATACCCACTCGTCCTTCATCCGCCTATCTTATATCCATTGGACAAAAACCTTTTATAAACTTAGAGCATGTTTGGTTGGAGGTTTTGTAGTATTTGGAAATGGAATGGAATTGATTGATTCATTTCCATATGTTTGGTCAGCTAAAAAATTTTGCCACTCCCTTTCTTAGGTAAACTCATTCCCCCATTTGAAACCCTACTCTAACTTGTGGTAACATATTTGATTCCCTCCTCTAACAATCTTCTCCCTTCAACCTATACACCACTGGCCATACAACCTTGCCTGCCTTGCCTTGTTGCCCAGCATTGCAGCAGCACCACTAGACCACGTACACTTCCCCCAAAACAAGTGATTTCCTATTCTGTTGATTTTTGAACCAAACAAGTTTAAAAAGTAATGATTCTTGTTTCATTCCATTCTTATTTTTGTTTCCATTCCGATTCCATGCCGACCCTTGAACCAAACGTTCCCTTATTCTATTATTACTTTAAATATATATTAATACAAACCTATGACTTTATAAATCCATTGGGCTAAGGGGCTCATCAAAGGATATCAATGGAGAAATTTTCACACTAACCGAATAGTAGAAAGTGATTTTTCATGTTTTGATTAATAGAACTCACTGTTTGAAAGATAACAGACAGATCTGTATAGGCGTGTATAAGGTGGGTAAAGGCGGATGGGCATACCTAATTGGGTAATGGGGATGGAGATGGTTTAGGGATATACTCACGTGAGCAGATGTGGGTATGAGACTTGTACCCGTTAAGGGTGTTCATAATCGGGTACCAGACTTTTCGGGTACTCAAAAAGGCGGGTACCTGCTTTTGCGGATAGTATTTTAGACGACACGTAACCGGCCGGAAAAGGTGGGGTACCCGCATTTCTAGTACCCGACTTTTCCGAATCAGGTAATTGGGTACCCACTACCCGAATCAAACTAACATCAACATGAAAATTCAGTATGATCACCCTTAGAACCCCCCACCATTGCTCAACAATCAACACACTACAACAAGGGGGATTTTATTTTAACAAGTAAACAACTCACGGATTCTTAGGTGGGTATGGATATTAGGGAGGGGTCCCCTCATCCGGCCTATCGGTCAGGTACCCAACATTAAAACCTTAAAAATATCCAAAATACCCGCTTTTTTCTTCGGGGTCAACGGGCCAAAAATTGCACCCTTAGAACCCCCCACTACTCAACAGTCAACACACTACAACAAGGGGGATTTTATTTTAAGAAGTAAACAACTCACTGATTCTTAGGTGGGTATGGATATTAGGGAGGGGTCCCCTCATCCGTCCCGTTAAAACCTAAAAAATATCCAAAATACCCGCTCTTTTTCTCCGGGGTCAACGGGTCAAAAAATATGCACATTTAGTTCAAAAAATTTGCATAAACTCGTTCTCACTTTTCTCATTTTAAAAATCTTTTTATTTGATCGTAATTATGCCAATAGGCAAGAGCAAGACACAATTAGTACTTTAAAAAGTCCCCCTAATTTTACCCATCAAGAGTTATCATTCTTGATCCAAATAATAGGCAATAAGTGGTTCACACCAAATTCTTCATTTTGAGTGTAATAGTTTATGACCACAATATCCTCTCAACGACAAATAACTTATTTTAGAATTATTTTTTCTTAAATTGGAACCAGCTAGACTTTAAGTGGCATGAAGGAATAAAACTCTAATGTAAAGGTTTATGAATTATGCTGATGGGTTAAATTTAGGTAGAGATAATTTTGTATAGACAATTTCAAGATCTAACTTGCTCTAGATATTATGATGATAAAATAATAGGAGAAAATAAGTGTATCCTCGTATTGATGTATGCTCAACAGCTCAATAATAAACCATGGGTTCAATATATATAGGAGTATAATGCAGAGTGGCTCATACTAGAAAACTATCTCTATAAGATATTTTAATCCTAATAATTACAACTATACCTTAAGTTGTAAATAATTTTTAAGATAATAGTATTTTCCTAAGATCATACTTACCTAACTTTAGTAGTTTGCCTTCAAATTAAATTAGTGTATGTCAATTTGTTATGTTTATTATATAACCTTTTGCTTCTTTTTTTATATAAAAAATATATACTTTCTTCGCACTTTATTTCTTAGTTTGCCTTCAAATTAGTGTATATAGATGCATTTGTTGTCTAACCTTTTTCTCCTTTTTGTTATAAAAAATATAGTTTCTCCGTTTTTTATTCATTGTAACATAGGGGTTAGGCATGCTATTCAATAAAATGAGAAAAACAGCAGAATTGACAAAAAAACCCATGTGAGTAAACATTAGAGGAAAGATAAATTTATTTTTGAGAGGGCAATTAAGTAGATTCATGCCTTTTTTGTCATCAAATAGGAAAGTGATATGAAACTTCCATAACAGGTATATGTTACAATAGAAAAAGAATAAAAGGAGTAAATAAGATGGCAGTTCATCATAATATATTTCTGGAAAAATTGCCTAGAATAATGCAACCTTTTGGCGATTCGCAAATAATAATGCAACCTAAAGATTATTCTAGAAGAATGCAACCTTTATACTCCATTTAGTTTAAACAGGACAAAACCGGTTATGACTTAAAGAATAGGTAAAAATGGACACTTGTCGCATAATAATTGGCTCTCATAAACAATTTTAAAAAGGAAAATAAAAAAAAATAATAAAAACAAAAAAAAAAGAAAATCAAATCCCGCCCCCTTCCCCCACCGTCATCCCTCTCTCTCCTCGCCACCCACATGTCCCTTCCCCCACCCCCCCCACCCCCCCCCCCACCCCAGCCCCAAACCCGCCGCCAACCGCACCTCACCCATCCCATTTTTTCCGGCGACTGATCTAAACACAAAGAGGGGAGGGGGTTTCGTCAGGGGAAGCGAAGAGGAAAGAAAGAGAAGGCGGGGGGGTCGTCCGGTGGTGGTTACACCGGAGTGGGCGTGGCGTTTCGAAGAGGAGGGTTCGTCCGGCGTGGCGTTTTGGAGAGGGGGGTTCGTCCGGCGTGGCGTTTCGGAGAGGGGGTGGGGCTGGGGCGGGAGAGGTGGGTGGGGGAGGTGCGAACTGGGCAGGTTTTGTGTGTTGGGGCTGGTGTGGGGGGTGGGAGGGGGTGGGGAGGGGGGTGGGTTGGGGCTGGGGAGGGGGTGGGCTAGGGTGGGGGGTGGGGGGGTTTGGGGGTGTTTTATTTTATTTTATTTTATTTATATTAATATATTAATTAAATTTAAAGTTTTAAATAAAAAATTACCAATAGTTCAGGTTATCGGTCATTTGTCCTGTTTAAAATAAATGGAGTATTAAGGTTGCATTATTCCAGAATAATCTTTAGGTTGCATTATTATTTGCGAATCGCCAAAAGGTTGCATTATTCTAGGCAATTTTTCTTATATTTTTCTGTCATTTTTGTTGAAATTATACCTATTGAACAAGAAATGGTAGGCTCCCCACCAATATCGAATTAGCCAGCTGCTTACTAACATTTGGTGTATATAAATTAGGGTGTCTATATGCAAAATCTATCAACCTAAATTAAATTTCCTTGGTTAAAAATGAAAGAACAATCATCACCTATTCTTTTAGGTGGTTTTCCATCTTTGAAAACTAAATAAGTTCTCATAAAATTAAAAAGTGATGGATCAAATGGCAAAAACACCAAAAAATCTTCATATATTAAAAATTTTCGTAGCATTAATCTTACTTGTATCCACCACAAACCTATCTCAACAACCATTATTTGTAAAAGGATGGGCTGTAAGTCCTACACATTATGAATTCAACATTGAAAATGCAATGGAAAATGGGATTCTAAATGTTCATTGTAAATCAGAAGATGATGATTTAGGGCTTGTTCGTCTCCCGGTACATAGCAATTACACCCATGGATTTAAGACTGAGTTTTTCAAGACCATCTCCTTCTTTTGTGAGCTTATGCTTCCTGGTCGCACTTATAAGGTTTTTGACACATTCAAAGATGTTATAGAATTTGTGGATCATCAATGTGGAGGAAGACATTGTTTTTGGAAAGCTACTGAGAAAGGTATATACTTGTATCATATCCAAAAAAATAAATACTTCAAAAAGTTTGATTGGGGTAAATATCCACCGGATGATGATGAAGAGCTTAAGAAGTTTCAATAACGAGTTATTTGATTTTGATTTATTTGGATATTTTGAGCTAATCAAATTGATGTCATATCATGTGCATGCATTATTGAAATGTCGAGCTTCTGAAAATTTAAAGTTTTTGTAAAAAATTATATTGAAGAATTTTGGCTTTACTAATTTATTTCGATTCGAAATCTTATGTCGTATTTTTAGTAATCTCTTAACACTATTAGGTTACACATATATGGCATTTATTTTAGTGATTAAAATTTTTTTAGTTTGCTTTTATTGATTTATATCTGCACTATAATCCACCTCAATAAGTGCAGATGGAGTAGGGGTGTAACTGAGCTGAGCTCGCTCGTAGAGCCCTCGAAATTGACTCGGTCAAAGCTCGGCTCGAGCTCGGTCATTTTTGAGCCGAAGCCGAGCCTTAGATATCCGAGCTCGAGCTCGAGCCCAACAAGGCTCGACTCGACTCCGCTCTTTTACATAAAATATATGTTGTTATCCTAAATTTTGAACTTTAAAAAGAAGCTTAACATTTTGGGTTGTTGAATATTAAGTGACGTGAAGGACCTTATTTACATTCACTTTATCTCTGTTGAATGTCTAATTTTTCTCTTTTTTTGCTAAAATGTTAACCATAACAAGGGAAAGATACTCACGTTGAGCCCTAGCAGAGCTCGAATTTTTGCAACTGAGCCGAGCTAGAGGGTTGACTTGGAAAGCTTGTCGAGCTTCGAGCCGAGTTTGATCGATCTCGAGCTAAGCTTGGCTCGTTTACACCCCTAGGATGGAGCCTATAAAATTTTGTTATAATGTTATAAAGAGCTTTCTCTCTATGGGAGCATATAGCTCTGGCCTTATTAGTTCAATTAATAATGCAATTCTTATCAAGCTTAGATAGTATTATTGCTCAAATTTCTAATACCAATCAATCCCCTACTGATTAAATATAAAAGAAAAAAATACAACAAATCAATTACTAAGTTTCTTATGACATAGTAAACCTAACTAATTATATAATTAGGAAAACACATTAGTACTTGAGTGTTAGCATTGTTTATAAATTAGTTTCCTTCATTAGATTAATTAACCCACCAACAACGGATATGTGGCGTTCTTTGAGACGGTTCAACTTAACATATTTAGTAACGTAGCACTTAACTTATAACATACTTTGCATGACTTCTAATTTTTTTAATATTTGAGAATTGACAAGCATCATTATAATCATAAATATCAATATGAATTTCCTTTCCAGAACTACCAATAAACTCATTACTGTTTCCACATTCTATTATCACCACCAATTACTAAAGTTTGTTGTATAACTAATAATGACCCCAAATCATGAAATATTAGTGTATAAGTCATAGATAGACAAATCTTCTTTCACGAGTACTTAAACTTTAACAAGTAGCGCTCTTGCTTGGTAAGTTTACTCTTTTGCCTTGTTTCATGTCTCTGTACTAATATGATCTTCTAATTCAATACATGATATAATAGAGTAAAAATCTACCTATTTATAAAATTGTATTGCTATGAAGGAAAATTTATAGTCTCCGAAGAAGTAAAAACATCATAGAACATATGCATTTCTTGGGATAAAAAATAGCTAGCAAAGGATGACGAATAGGATAAACTAAATATTACTCCTTTAATCACTATTAATATTCTTATATTTTCTGTTGCTATCACAAAAAAGTCTAATTATTTCAAAAGAAGTTGTTACCCCCATAACCCATTCAACCATGTCAAAAAGTGATTATAACAAAGAAATTGTTACGTAAATCCGTCACATACATTTTTTTTCGGTCTTAGGCTCACTCTCATATCCCATTTATTGTAGGATCTTTCAATAAATCCATTTCTCACTTAACTCACTATCTATAATAAAGCCTGTTGGAGTTAAGGCTTGCAAAGCCTACTTGTGTTTTTCCCAAACATCCCACATCACCTATGGAAGGGAGCTTGTCTTTGTTTATTAACTCCCTTCCTCTTCATGTTTATTGAGTTGAGTACTTGGTTGGCTTTTGTGGTTGGAGATCAAGCTTGGGTTTGAGCTTGCTATCACACACGCGCGCCGCCCGGATCGGGCTGGGCCTGGGACCTGGGTTTTGGGTTCTGGGAAGAGCTGGAGCTTATCTTTTTGGACCCGAGCCCAACTGTGTGTAACGGTAACATGTAACACTGAAACGTTTTTAAACGTTACAGTGTTAATGGCCTTTATTGTCGCCCTTGATTTCCTCCCTCTGTTTATTACCTTCCTTATTTGGCCTGATTCTTTTACTATAAAATCAGTCCACTGCTACCTCAGTTTGGTATCCGAAAATCACTTCTCTTCTCTTCTTCTTTCTCTCTTCTAAACACTGGGTACGTGCATAAACAATCTCCAAGATCTTTCTCTGTTAGTGGTGACTTAGAAAGGTCGCTGTGTTAACCTTGGGGAGCTTTCCGGCCAGTTGCGATTACCACCATAGTCGGGCCGTAATTGCTTTCAAGTCAGTGGTCTTCTACCGCGACACAGCCTTGAATTTAGTCTTTGTTCAGTCATTGTAATCAGTCATTTTCTAACAATTTGAAAGCAATTATTTTAATTTGCAATGGCTGATTTTTCAAGCAAATTCGTGTCTCATCTGTCCAAGCTCGAATCTCTTGACGGAAACAACTACAAACGTTGGTCTTCGAAACTGCTGATGTTCTTTGAGCAATTGGACATTGACTACGTCCTTTTCAAGGACTGTCCCACTGCGCTTACTACTACAGGTGACTCATCCTCTTCTCCTTCTGCTACTGAAATTAAGAAGAAAGAGGACGAAATTGAAAAATATGTAAAAGATAATAAAACTGTCCGTTTCCACCTCCTTAATCTGATGATCAATAATCTGTATGATTTGTTTATGGTTCATAAAAGTTCAAAACTGATTTGGGAGGCCCTTGAGAAAAAATATGGGGCTGATGATGCTGGAAAACAGAAATATGTTGTTGGCAAGTGGCTGGCTTTCCGTATGGTTGATGATAAGCCAGTCATGGATCAAGTTCATGAGTTCGAAAATCTCTGTGCTGATGTTCTTAATGAGGACATGAAAATATGTGAAGTATTTCAAGCTAATGTTTTACTAGAAAAATTTCCCCTTCTTGGAGAGATTTTAGAAATAATCTGAAACACAGAAAAGAATTCCTATCTCTTCAGGAATTAATTAGTCATATGAGGATTGAAGAGGCAAATCGCCTTAAGGACAATCTAGATTCAGTTTCTGTTAATACCACTAAAGCTAACCTGGTGGAATCTGCTGCTCCATCAGGCTCTGATAAGTTTAAGGGTAAAGGGAAAAAGGGTAATAACAAGGGAAAGAAGCAAGGCAAATTTAACAAACCGGATAGCAAGATTCAAAAGAAGTCTGTCCTCTGTTATGTCTGTGGCAAGCCAGATCATAAGGCTTACCAATGCCCTCAACGCCAAGGTTCTGTGCAAAAACAAGGACCTCAGGCCAACCTTGCTGAATCAAACGACATTGTCGCTGCTGTGGTTGTTGAAGCAAATCTGATCGAGAACAGTACTGATTGGATTCTGGACACTGGGGCTTCAAGACAATTCTGTGCAAACAAGGAGCTGCTCCACGATTTTCAGGATGCTTCTGAAGGCGAGTGTGTCTACATGGGCAATGCTGCAACTGCTGGAGTACTTGGACGAGGAAAGGTCACTCTTAAACTTACCTCTGGAAAAATCCTCTCCCTTTCAAATGTGTTATATGTTCCTACTATGCGTCGCAACTTAGTGTCTGGTGCCTTGTTAAACAAAGCTGGTTTGAAAATTGTTTTTGAGGCTGACAAAGTTGTAATGACTCGTGGTGGGGAATTTGTTGGGAAAGGATATTTAAGTGGAGGTTTATTTATTCTGAATGTTGCTTCTTCCATTTCTGCTGTTTTTAATAAAACTGTTTCTGGTTCTGCTTATATTGCTGAGTCTTTAAATTTGTGGCATGGTAGATTAGGGCATGTGAATGTTGCTTCCATTAAGAGACTAAGGACCTTAGCTTTAATTCCTAATCTGTCGACTACTGAGTTTTCTAAGTGTCCAGTTTGTGTTGAAGCAAAATTCACTAAGAAACCTTGCAAAACTGTGACTCAAAGGACCACACAACTTCTAGAGTTGATTCATACGGACTTAGCTGACTTCCAGAACACTAGGAGTAGAGGAGGAAAATTCTGGTATATTTCATTTGTTGATGATTTTTCGAGATACACTAAGATTTACCTTCTCAAAGCCAAAAGTGAGGCAGGGGAAGCTTTCATCAAATATAAGGCCGAAGTAGAAAACCAACTTGATAGGAAAATCAAGAGGGTTAGATCTGACAGAGGTAGAGAGTTTGAAAACTTCTCTTTGAATGACCATTGTGAGAAATTGGGTATTATTCATGAACTTAGTGCACCTTATGTACCCCAACAGAATGGTATAGCTGAACGGAAAAATAGGTCTTTGAAAAACATGATGAATGCTATGCTTGTAAGTTCTGGGTTGCCTGATGAAATGTGGGGGGGAAGCAGTCCTTTCAGCCTGTCATGTTCTTAACAGAGTACCTCACAAAAGGTTAGATAAGACTCCCTATGAATTATGGAAGGGGTTTACTCCAAACTTGAGCTTCTTGAGAGTGTGGGGGTGTCTAGCTAAAGTTGGGCTACCTGACTATAAAAGGTCAAACATTGGACCCAAGACCTTTGATGCAGTATTTATTGGTTATGCTCATGCTGCCTATAGGTTCATGACTTTGAGTGATAGGTCTATTTGTGAGTACAGAGACGCTGAGTTCTTTGAACATGTTTTTCCCTTGAAAAAGGGTGATGTTGCTTCCATGCCTTCATGTTCTTCTCCTACGGTTGTTTTACCTACTAGTGATGTTCCTGCTGATTTGACTTTAAGTAGCACTTCAGTTGATTTGCATGTTAGTAGTTCTGGTGCTATAGATGAACCTAGGAGAAGTAAAAGACCTAGAGTAGCAAAAGACTTTGGTTCTGATTTTGTCACTGCTTTTCTGTCTGAGAGCTCCTGTATTGACTTGTTGAGTGATGAATTGGTCTATGCTTTCATGATAGAAGAGGACCCTAAGACTTTTGAGGAAGCAATGAGATCTGTGGATGCTAGTTTTTGGAAAGAGGCCATTAAGAGCGAGTTAGATTCCATAGTGTCTAATTCCACTTGGGAATTAACTTACTTACCTAAGGGATCAAAGACCATAGATAGCAAATGGATCTTTAAAAAGAAGTTGAGACCTGATGGGACCATTGAGAGGTTTAAAGCCAGACTTGTGATTAGGGGCTTCACTCAAAGGAAAGGACTAGATTACTTTGACACTTATTCTCCTGTGACTAAGATAGCCACCATTAGGACCCTGTTAGCTCTTGCTGCTATTCATGACTTAGTCATACATCAGATGGATGTTAAGACTGCTTTCTTGAATGGTGACCTAGAGGAGGAGATTTATATGTCTCAACCTGAGGGTTTCGTGGTGCAAGGTCAAGAAGATAAAGTGTGTAAGTTGAGGAAGTCCTTATATGGTCTCAAACAAGCACCAAAACAGTGGTATGAAAAATTTGACAGTACTATTGTGTCAAATGGCTTCATTGTCAACAACTCTGACTCTTGCGTTTACTCAAAGCTAATAGGATCAGATTGTGTAATCATATGTCTTTATGTGGATGACATGTTGATCTTTGGTAACAATTTAAAGGTGGTCAATGATACTAAACTTTTCTTGGCATCGAAGTTTGAGATGAAGGATTTGGGAGAAGCTGATGTGATTTTAGGAGTGAGACTTAAGAAAACCTCCGGTCGCATCTCCCTTAGTCAGTCTCATTATGTGGAAAAGGTGCTTAAAAATTTAACTCCTTTGATGTTGCTCCAGTGAGTACACCCTATGACCCTAGTATTCATTTGACTAAGAATTTAGGAGAAAGTGTTTCTCAAAGTGAATATGCGAAAGTCATAGGTAGTTTGATGTACCTCATGAACTGTACTCGACCTGACATAGCTTATGCAGTGAGTCGACTGAGTCGGTATACTCATAACCCTAGTAATGAACATTGGAATGCTCTTCATCGTCTTCTTAGATACCTGAAAGGAACAGTTGATCTATGTTTGCACTATTCTAAATTTCCTGCTGTACTTGAAGGATTTTGTGATGCAAACTGGGTTTCAGGTAATGATGAGATTAGTTCAACTAGTGGTTACGTGTTTACTCTTGGTGGCGGTGCTATTTCGTGGAAGTCTTCGAAACAGACTTGTATAGCACGCTCAACCATGGAGTATGAGTTTATTGCACTCGAGTTGGCAGGGCAAGAAGCTGAGTGGTTGAGAAACCTTTTGTCTGATATTCCATTATGGGGAGGGCAGGGTGCTCCTGTCTCCCTTCATTGTGATTCTCAAGCAGCCATTGGCGTTGCTAAGAACAGTGTCTACAATGGTAAGAAAAGACACATACGGATCAGACATGGAGTCGTGAAACAACTCCTGAAAAATGGGGTGATTTCTTTGGACTATGTCAGGTCTGAAAGAAATCTTGCTGATCCCTTTACTAAGGGATTATCTAGGAGAGTTGTCCCAGAGTCGTCGAGGGGGATGGGGCTTAGGCCCATTAGTTGAGAGTTTATGGTGGATACCCGTTTGTGGTCAAACGAAGCCATAAAATCTTAACTTGCACTACATTTCTCATCCCTATGGCGTGTTGGTAGTGCTTTCTAAATCCATAGCCTGTTTGGTGGTGCTATTGAGACGCACTTTATGGATTTATATTGTGAGGTTGAGCTTTTGCTCTTAATAGTTCCATATCCCTCGGGGTGGTGTTATTGAGGAACACTTAATGGACTACCTACGTAAGTGTGGAGGTTAAGCCGCCTTCTATGAAAGACTGGGCTGTCTTTCTAGAGCACTTATGAGACCCAAGGTGTGCGCATGGCTATAAAGCGCTTGTGTTGTATCGCGGAGACTGCACGTTCTTAAGGTAGGTATGTGTTGTGGGGGTCTCAACGGAACTCTGGTGAGTTCAAGAGAAATTCACTCACTAGAAAGTAAGTTGTTGCCTCACTCCACTATGTATCAATTCAAATCGAAAGATATTGATGCTTAAGTACCTCCCTTTCCTTACCCAGGAATTTCTTTTGCTTTTCAGAGCCTTTGTGGGGGATTGTTGGAGTTAAGGCTTGCAAAGCCTACTTGTGTTTTTCCCAAACATCCCACATCACCTATGGAAGGGAGCTTGTCTTTGTTTATTAACTCCCTTCCTCTTCATGTTTATTGAGTTGAGTACTTGGTTGGCTTTTGTGGTTAGAGATCAAGCTTGGGTTTGAGCTTGCTATCACACACACACGCGCGCGCGCCGCCCGCCCGGACCGGGCTGGGTTGGGCCTGGGCCTGGGACCTGGGATCTGGGTTCTGGGTTCTGGGTTCTGGGTTCTGGGAAGAGCTGAGCTGGAGCTTATCTTTTTGGACCCGAGTCCAACTGTGTGTAACAGTAACATGTAACACTGAAACGTTACCTTCCTTATTTGGCCTGATTCTTTTACTATAAAATCAGTCCACTGCTACCTCAGTTTGGTATCCGAAAATCACTTCTCTTCTCTTCTTCTTTCTCTCTTCTAAACACTGGGTACGTGCATAAACAATCTCCAAGATCTTTCTCTGTTAGTGGTGACTTAGAAAGGTCGCTGTGTTAACCTTGGGGAGCTTTCCGGCCAGTTGCGATTACCACCATAGTCGGGCCGTAATTGCTTTCAAGTCAGTGGTCTTCTACCGCGACACAGCCTTGAATTTAGTCTTTGTTCAGTCATTGTAATCAGTCATTTTCTAACAAAGCCTACCCTATCTCACGCGCTATAGGACTATAGGAGTACTCCCTAATCCCTCTTTTCACAATGAATTTTCATCTTTATGTTTTGATGTGCTTTACAGATTAAAGTCCTTCTTTATTTTGCTTTATCCATTTTTAATACTTCCTCCGTTTCTTTTTAATTGCAACATTTGCCAAAAATGAAAATATCAAATTAACTGCAACAAATGTTTACTTTTCTTTTTTACAAGTCATTTCTCTCTATCTCTCTCATTATCACATGCCCCACTTTCTCTCTCCATCCCTTTCATACTCACACCAAAATTTTGCCTACGAGTCCACCCACTTAAGTTTGTTGCAATTAAAAAGAAACGGAGGAAGTATTAGTTTTCCTTGCACTTTTAACCCCACAACATGGAGCCACTTTATTTCTCTCATATATAAAAGTCAAATATAAGACCCTAATTTCCACTAACATCTCATTTCCTTGGTTTTTGAATCTATAATCGCAAATGTCTTTATGAAGCAAAAAAGTGTATGCTAAATCTAACATAAGCATGTTTTGATGACAAAGGAATTAGTTAGTTGGATCGATGATAAATAAAAACGCGAAGAATTTTTCTCAAACAATCATGATTTTTCACAAGCATATCTGAAAGGATCTTTGACATTAATTTCTTATGAGGACTTAAAGAAAAGGAAGACTTTTTTTAAATTAAATTTTTATTTACCTTGTTGCCTTGTGCTAGTGAATCCTTTAAGCGCAAACTAAATTTTTGTCTTGTACCAAATGAATGCAAATTGTCATTGAAAATAACGACAATATGATTTCACCCTTCGTTTCTTAAGATTGGCCTCAAATATCAGCCATAAACTAAAAGGCTTTAGACCACTATAAATAAACAGAATGTAGAGATAACAACCCATTCAAATCGAGATTGAACATAAAAACAGGAGAGCTTTTCTACTCACACTGCAGTAAATCCCGCCAAACAAAAAAACACAAATACATTATGTTGAAACTTTTTCTAGCTACAATAGTTATTTCAGGAGTCACAAACAATTTTTTTGTGACGTCTTACACTATATGGCCAGTGCGTTATTGGGTGAAAATAGAAAATGGATTAATCCAAGATACAATTGATGTGCATTGCAGAGGAGGTACTATAAAGAAGAAAGATTTGGGATTTCATCAAGTTGTAATTAATGATAATTTTAACTGGACATTCAAGTCCAATTTAATGGTAAGGACAATCTACAAATGTAATTTAACATGGCCTGATCATGGTCAATTAAAATACAATGCATTTGCAGATGATATTTATTTTCTGAAAACACTTTGTGGAGGACGTCATTGTACTTGGAAAGCCACTGAAGATGGTATTTACTTATTTAATCTTAAGAAAAAAATATATATTTATTATCAAAATTGGGATAAGCTCTAAGAACCTAGTCACGTGTTTTTTAAGAGGCTTTAGCATAATCAAATAAATTTAATATATTACATGAATACTTTAGCAAATTTTTTTTTTTTTTTTTGATGTTTACACCCGGTTCACCCTTCGGGCTACATCCGGATCGAGGCCAAGTTCGGGGTGAATAGGTTCCATTCCTCTCCCAAGGTGTTGCGGGGATTCGAACACGAGTCCGTCCTACCAAAGCCAGTCCCCATCACCACTGGACCAACACTTACTTGGTAGCAAATTTTTTGTCTTCTCTTATCCTCTCCTTTTATTTTTCACAAGTTGGTTAAAAGGGATTTTTGAACTTTCATATGTACTAAATATTAGAACTTTATTGAACAGATGACCTTTAGTATCGTATCTACTGGTGTTACATTAAGTGCTTTGATGGTTTTACTTATAGGATCATTCTATAATGGCTCCTAAAAGCCATCGCAAGTTGTATAATCTTGACCATTTACTTTTATTTTTAGATCTACGCCATTTATTTAGTTGATTTTATAGATATTTTTTTTGAGAAAATTGATTTTATAAATAAACTAATACCTATAAACTCCAAAGTCTCATACTAGTTATCACTCCTTTCAAAAAAAATTCCATTTCGTAAAAAGAATATTTGTAACATAGTCAATCCTTTGGATCAACAAAAAAAACTTAGCTTTTGTATTTAGATTTTAAAGTTCTCATGAATTACAACAGAACTGTAAATCATTCTTATTTTATATACTAATATACTTCAACAAACATTCCTTTAGAGGGTTCCAACCCATGGAATAAATGCAAAGAAGATTAGAATTCATGTTTAAAGAAGAGAGGAAGAAGCAAGGTCGTTCCTGATCTTTATAGGGCCCGAGGCAAAATAAAAAATGGGCCCCTAACTCATCAAGTCATCATACAAATATAGGATGTATGATCACTTCTATAAGGGTCGTTTATATTGTTTCTATAAGTAAAAATAAGGACCCTTATACAGTTAATAATATATATTTTTTAAATAATTAGATACGTCGGGTTAGATTTCTTCCATATTTAAAAAAATTAAAACAATAACGATGACGTACGAAAAGAAAAATAATAATTAATTAATGTATAAATAAATTTTAGTAATCAAAGTAAGCAAAAATGATAGATGATGATAATTATTCTAATGGTCTAAAGAAATGGTACTATAATGATAAGCTAAGATGATTTGCCTTCAAAATTCTTTTACACATGATGTAATTAAGAAAGAAATAAAAGAAGATATAGGACAGAAGTCATTTGTTGAATTAAGAAAGAATGGTAAAAGAAAGAAAAAAGGAAAGATGACAGAGTGTTGAATTTTTGTTGATGATGATGTACGAAAAGGGATATTTGTTGAATTAAGAAAGAATAGGAAAAAAGGCAAAAATAAAATAAAAAGAAAGAATGGGGAAGAAAGCAAAAAATAAAAAACAAAAAAAGAATGGGGAAGAAAGCAAAAAAAAAAAAAAACAATGAGGAAAAAAGCAAATTAAAAGATGAAGGGGTTATATCACTTTTTTTGTAAAAAATATTCTTCATGATTTAAAAAATGTCAAGATATATATGAAGAGAAAAATCAAAATCATTATTCTTAAGATAGCATTCGGAAAATTGGTTGTGAGTATATATTATATAGATAGATTTATTTTTTTAAAAAAAATTAAGATGTAGCATCTTATAATATCCTCTTAAATGGTAAAATTTGATTTGAAGAGAGTATTAGATATCTTTAGAAGTAAGTTGACCCAAATTTTTTATTATTGGAATAGTGATATAATAATTGTAAGCCATAGTAAAATACTTTTTACTAGAAGCTAGTACATGGACAACGGAAGGTAAAATATTAATTTGACAATATTTTGCTAATTAGTTACTCCCTTCGTCCCAAATAGATCTGAACACTTGTTGGGATATGTAGTTTGAGGTAATAAGTTACAGTGTAGTTATTAAATATTACTTCCACCGTTTCATTTTAATTGCAACATTGGGAACTTTCATTCCTTCCAATGAACAACTTTAAAGTTTATATCTTTGATTGTGTTTAAGAAAAAAAAATATAAAAATAGATATTAATTAAAAATATCGAGAAGAATCTAACAAGATCCCACATAATAGGAGGTCAAAGGAGCCTTTGTGAATGGTGTAAAATTTCCTAATATTGCAATATAATGGAACAGAGATAGTATTATAGTAATAAAAAAAATAGGTGTGATAGAATTTGGTGGTTTTTTTTATCGGATAAGAGAGAAAGTTGGGTAACATTTTAGTGAAATGTGTAATGTGTGGGTCAAAGGAGTGTGAAAGTAATATAATAGTAATAGCATGACCATGCGAAAAATGGCAGTGTACAAAGTAACTTGGGACCAACATAAAGTGTTCAGACTAATATGTGATGGAGGGAGTATAACTTATGTAGGTGGAGTTGATACAAAAAAGGTAAGTTCCAAAGTAATTCCATTATTACTAAGGCATCTACATTGATATGAAGATATTTTTCTTCATATTTTCCTTAGAAGTATCAAAAGCTAGCTTGGCAAAATTTTCACCCTTTAAAAAGTACACATTATTCGAATCGATTATTTTCCAAAAACATAAATCCGAAAAAAGGAAGAAAAATCGGCAAGGATTTCGTACCTTAATTTCTTGCGTCCATATAAGGATGGAAGTAAATGCCACACGTCATCTATCCTCAATTCTCATGTGAAACATAATAATCCTATCACAAATCACAAGCCTTAGACCACTGTAAATGGAGGAGAATTACATCCTTCAACAAAAGGCCAAATGTTTGAATTAGGATCAAAATTATAAGATTATCCTACAATAAACTTCGTATATATCCAAGCAACACAAAAAGAAGTTCTCACATATCCTCCAAAAAAACCTAGAAGAACAACAAAAAAACAACCATGATAAAACTTTTACTAGCTGTAAGTATAATATTAACTATAGAAATTACAAATAAAACATTTATCACATCTTAGAGTCTTTGGCCAACAAATTATTGGGTGGAAATAGAGAATGGGCTAAGCAAGGATGTTCTTGATGTACATTGCGCTGGAGGTGGTAAAAAAAATTGAAGATCTAGGGCTTTATCAAGTTCCAGTTCACGATCATTTCAATTGGACGTTTAAAAGCGAATTGTGGAAAAGAGTTATCTTCACTTGTAACTTGACATGGCCTAGTCATGGACATTTAAGTTACAATGCATTTGAAGATGACCAAAGTTTTGTGGATAACTATTATAGAGGTCGCCATTGTAATTGGAAAGCGGCAGATAATGGAATTTACTTATATCACGATAAAAAGAAGAGATACAAACGTCATGGTTCATGGGATAAGCCTTAGAATGCTTTATATACCATTTTAAGAGGACAGTCATGAATGAAATATAGTTAATGCAATCGATGTGGTTTTCTTACATTTTTTTAAACTTCACATATGTTGTGGTTTTTTTTCCAGTGCCTAGATAAGAAAGATATTTGAAACTAAACTGTCTTGATATGTGAACTTGCATCCATTATTGTAGTAGGTAAGATAATATACTACATCGTAGTTTAATCACTTATATGGTCGTTAAACTCCACATATTTGTAAGTTGTGCGCTTATAAGTTGTTGTTTCAAATTGAGGAAAGTAAGAGAATTGGCCACCATATTCTTCCAAAAAGTTACACATCCCAAGATCAATAGGTTTTATGTTGGAATATGACTTAAATATATTCATGGTCCAACTCACTTCCTACATAAATGGCTTCAATACATTTTAGCTCATTAAATCAAAATTTGAAATTAGTAATTTTCTTCTCATTTATTCTTATCCCAATTGTTTTACATTGGAGAATAAAACATAATTTATCATTCCCTCATTTAAGTTAAAAGTATTTAATAGGTTACCTCATATTTATTATAGATGAATATACTATAGGAAGGGGGTGTATAACGGTAGGAATTTCATTGATAAACTTTGCGGAAATTGTATCAATTCAAGAGAGATTTCATGAGCCATAACCTTCGTAATGGCCAATCAAGAAACAAAATCACGACCCTAGCAATGTGTTTGAAAAAAAAGGGAAAGGAAAAGAAGGGGGGGGGAGGAGAGAGAGAGAGAAAGGTAGGGGAGAGAAGAAGAATGAGAATTTCTTACAAATTAATCCTTCTATTTCCTCCCCTCCAAATCCCTCACTCCCTCACTTGGTATCCAAACAATGGATTTTGACCATCTCCCTCCCCCTCCCTTCCTCGTCCCTTCTATCTTGGCTGTCGAAACAAGATGTAAGGGACTATAACTTAATTATCCATTGTAATAATCCAAATAATTCTGCTTCATCCTATTGACTCTTCAACTAACAATTGAATTCCTCTACAGATGCATGTTTCCAATGACAATTTCTTTTAACTACTACCTCTTGTTTGATTTACCAAGACACACTGGTTTCAATCAAAGCTCGAATGTCAAGTTCAAGTTCCCTTAAACCTTCAGCTTGAAACTCCAAATGTTTGAACTCAGATATGATTATGGAAATTAAACTCAAACGATAAAAGAACGACGTTGGAGTTTAGGAACTTGTGAAATGACTCAAACTTAGGATATTTCAAATTCCGGTGAATCGTCTCTGTCCACTATTAAGCAAACTCTTCATCTCATTACAAAGTGCCTCTACATCAGTCAGAGATATCCATGACCACATTCTTATAGTACAAGAAACGCTAAATACCTTCCACAAATAAAAGAGTAAAACAGGATAGTTTGCACTAAAGCTGGACATAGAAAAAACTTACGATCATATTGAATGGGATCTCTTTTTAAAATCCCTTGATATTGTATTCCAAGAAACCTGGATAAACTGGACACATTATTGTGTTACTTCAGTCTCTTATTATGTGACTGAATAAAATATCAAAGAATTTTTTTAACTAATGAGAGGCTTAAGGCTAAAAGACCGTACCCTTTATTTCTATACCATTTCATCCTCTATATGAAAGTTTTTGCAAGACAATTCTGCTATTCAGCAAAAGAAAAAAATGAGGAATCAGATTTAAATTAAGCCTTAACTCTAAAAAAAGGTCCAAGTTTGTTTTAATGCAAATGATTGTCTCTTATTTTGGCAAAGCAACACACGGAGCAAGCAATTACCTCATAAAAGATTCTAGGTCTATACCGACAAAACTAACTGATAAGTATCATAAATCGTTGATTAACCATAGAAAACATTACATTACGGGAATTTTCAAAACAAAACCAAAGATCAGTTCAAGGAGATATCTCATAAGACATTATCCTCCTATAAAAGCACATAATCAACTGCCAAAAACTCAATAACTAGAGCTCTAACTTTCTTTCTATATCAAGAAGAATAGATGTGATCCAAAGTAATCTAGAAGCCATCAACCATCCCACTAGAATTCCAAAGTCAATAGCTAAGAAATTAGATGCCATAAATCAAATTAAACCTCATTCTAAAAAATATATCTCCAATTTCAATGACATTCCTCTTATTTATCTGGGAAAATATATATGTCCCCAAAGTTTTAGGAGGTCTTAGCCTACGGAAAACTCATCACATGAACCAACGCCTCTTAGATAAATTAGGATTGAAAATGCTTGCTGGTCTAGAAAAAGGCAACCAAAGTTCGAGAAAAATATTCAAAGAAAACTTCCTTCTTTAAATAGAATGCAAAGCCTACATACTACATCATTTGGAAAGCCATGTCATAAACAATAGATCTAATAAGACACGATACACAATGGAAAATTGGATCAGGAAAGAAAACTTTCTTGTGGCTAGATTAGTAGTGTCATCACACTAGTATCCTATAACTAATGAAACGAAGCCCGACGTTAATTGTAGATATAAATCTTAATTGAGGTCGATAAAGTAATTATCCCCAACATGTCCTGGGACATGGACAAATTTCAACCTCTAGCCCTAGTCCCGTTTGCAATTATTAATTTACCCTCTACTCCACAAAACGACACCTCTGGCTGAGGATTAACAGTCTTATGACATTTTTCTGTCAAGTCAATAACTTGATTATCGCACAATCCACTATCCTTCTAAATTTCGAAATGGATTTCCATTGAATTATGGAACGTATATATTAAGACAAAAATCAAATCTTTACTTGGAAAATGCTTCAAAATAGTCTACCAACAAGAGATAATCTCAACATGTAGTTAGAAAAATTTCTAATACTACGAAATGTCCTTTTTATAAAACATGACATGGAAACAATTAATCATTTATTTATTACATGTCCAGTACCAAAGTTGTTTTAGATATCTCAAAATAATAGCCACTTCATAAGCCACATAACCCTAACTAAGAATATACAAACTTTTCTAATAAAAAATATATTGTCACTGAATATAACTCATATTCCACATATGATACCTTAAACACATCGTTATCCTCCTCCCCTTTCAGTATATAAAAAGCAAAGCAGGTTGGATAGTCGCCTCCTCCCCCAAAATGAGTCCAGTTTTATACTTATGGATCGTCAACTCCAACGTCCTCAGCAGCTGGTCTTGTCCTCATAAATTCAAAGGAACACTCTTACAGCAAAATCATTTCAATTGGGTCACTCCCTTTGGTGCTGACTCTATTGCTCTAAAAAATGGAGTTAAACTTGATAAAATCATGTTTAAGAACTCAATTAGACCTTAGGGTCATTTTTGGGAATCAAAATTTTTTATTATTACCAATGGGAAAGAGAAAACTTCATGGTTACCATTGAGATTTCCTAAATTTTTGTAAGTGTCATTTGTATAAGTTTGTGATTAAAATATCTTTATTGGTATAGAAATTCTTCCGCTATCAGTTTTCTCAATATTTAATCGGCTTTTCATTTATTTATTTTACCATTTTTTGTTGAATTTTGAAATCTATTTTTCTCATCTTTTGATTCTCTTAATATCAATCTTTCAATTTTATTATCACAGTTATCAGTGCCATTTCCTTTTTTACGGTTTCAAATGAAGATTCATGTTGGCCTGATGCGGGAAATAAATATCAGCCGGACATGGTCTTTGATTCGTCATTTATGCGAAGATCATACAATGTCAATAATCTCTAGGGGGGACTTCAATGAGATACTTAGCTACGAATAGAAGTAAGGGGTCAGATAACACAAGACGGGAGATTGAAAACTTTCGCGCTACTGGGTTCGAAGGTGAATGGTATACATGGGAGCGTAGGAGGATGTTGGCAACGAGAGTCTGGAAAATATTGGTTAGGCTCTTGGTGTATCCTTCGTGGCTCACCTTGTTCCCTCGAGCGCAAGTGGAAAACCATGTGCGATATAAGACAGACCACACTACTATTTTAATCCGCAATAAGATGCCTAGGCGAATGGAGAAAAGGAAAGAGAAACGGTTCACGTTCGAGCTCGATGGGTCTTATGCGAATATGGTTCGAGGTGCTTGGCATCATAGTTCAGGGGCTGGCATTACAACCCCTCTATGTAACGCCCCGAAAACGGGTACCTTAATTAATCACCATTAATTATAACTAATCACAAGATTTGCGGAAGCGTTTCCTTAAACCTGTGGGTTATGGCCCACCAATAATATAATATTCTTACAAAAGCTCATGATCTCATAATTACAACCAAGACCTTAAATACTTCCTTCATCTCATTTCTTGAAATCCGTCCCAAGCACTTGCTTTTCCCAGATCCATCTCCATCCTTCTTTCATAGCCTAAGCTTCGTTCAGAAGAAAAATAGAGAAACAAGAAAAGACAGAAAACATTCCAAAATGAGTGGAAAACTCGTAACTTTACTCCAGCCCGTAAAAACAGTTTTAGTTCGAAAACATTTGTATTTTCAAGCATATATTTCTAGATGATGAAGCAGACACATACTGCACATGTAAATCATATTTCCTTTTCATAATACAATAATCATATTTGTCATATAAATCATACTTGACATATAACACTCACGTTCATACGATACATGCAATCATGTTAACGGACACTTTCATACTTCATAAGAATATATGTAATCTGTGTAGAACTTGGAAGCTAAACCATGTAAGAAATTATCGTCATGCATCTATAATTACGTTAATTACTTTAAGGCACGTGTCATGAACAATTAAGAATGAACATTGAGTAAATCCATCACGTTTAAAATGTAACTTCAGACTTTAAACAGAAGGAAAGAATAATTCAATCATTTATGATTACAGTATGATTCATAATAACCCATAATTCCTTTTTTAATCAGTTTTATACTGGTTGTTGGACAGTATTTCAGCTGGTGGGACGTCTCCCACAATGGGCCAGTGCCCCAGTAAAAGAGCCAGTGCTCATCAGTAATAACAGTAGCGGGTCAGTGCCCCAGTAATAACAGTAAACAGCTCGGTACGTGCACGACCATCAGTCAGTCAGGATATATACAGCTAACAAACCAGTTCTTTCACTTGAACTTATCATGTTTCATAACTTTTAATATCCATCAGTGATATTCCGTATACTTTAATCATTCAGCTCAGCTCTACCTTTATATAGGTAGTAAAATCATAACATAAACAATATTCATCATTCGTAAGCTTTCAATTGCTTCCTTATGAAACGTTCATTGAGCATTCATACTTACCGTTATTCATAAAGCATAACGTCATCCCATGACTCATAAGATAACATACTTAATCCATAACCATACGACAGTTATTACTTTGCTTATAATATTTCATAACTTTATTAACGTATTCCCAGACACTAATTGGCTTTACAAAAGCTCACATATTTCATAATAATTGTAAATGGACAACAACACCTCTTATATCACATTGGACATGGATTCAGACTTAAGATTACTTATAATAAATCACAGAGGTAGAAATCATAGGTCTATCATGATTCACATTCTAATTAATCCAACTTATACTTTTATGCATATATGCATGAGTCATGGAGCATAAGTAACTATAAACTATTGTACTTACAGAATCGTGGTTTAAGTCAGGTAAGCATAATCATATAGCATATAACAGAGCATACCTCGTAAGTTACTATTTATTACTTACATTACATAGCATATAATTTTCATATCGTTTATAAATAAGAAATGTACTCTGGACATATGAATCATATTATATCTATTCCATAAACTTTAACATAATATCATGGATATTAAATGACATAAATTCCATAATTTATAATACGAAGGTTCATATAATCACATTTTAAACCGCACTTCCACATACAACATGCCTATTAAACGTTAAACATAAATGTTACTGGCACTTTCATAACTCGTAAATAATTCTTCCAATTAATAACCATCATTCGTATAAATAATCATACTCTTTTATACACATACGGGCATACAGTAATGCTGGACATAAAGGTTACCTCATACGCAAACCGATCCTTTTGATCAACTCATAATAACTCTGAGCAATCCCTCATTCCCTTACTTCTATCGAACTCCATAATGGATAATTCTTCCATGGATCACCACAAACAAAAAGATATAATAAACTTTCCATCTGATTGTATTGGAACTTAATCCGTAGATAAAGCTGACTATATTTCTATCACTAAGACTCGAAGTCCCTTAAATGAAATCAACTAAACTAATCAACCTATAGTAAGCAATTTGCAGACTTCATATAAAACTTTGGTCACAGTAACTAATCCCCATCATGAAATATACTTTGGCTAATGATGAAATAATTTTTATGAAAACTAATAGTTAAAGATTTATTTTAGCTTACTCAAAAGTTTAATCTTGGATACATGACAAAATGAGACCCACTTAAAATTAATACCATCATTTCAAAACCAAATCAGAATAGATGAAATAATAATGAATTGGCTAGGCGATATTGACTTTGCTTGTAGACTGAATTCTAACATTAAAGTGAATAGCAAGGGTAGAACTTCTCAAGTACTTACACCAGGATGACATCAATTGGAAAGCTATATTCTAAGAATGAGAAGTGAGTGTTTTGATCGAAGCCAAAAACTTACTGCCAAACCATAGGAAAAGGAGAAGCAACAACTTAACAACAGCGGCAGCAGCAAAATACACACAACACAACCAAACGGCAACTGCAAGCGGCAGCATCGACAACACTTGGCGACGGTGGCAAGACCACCACGCAGGTGCAGCAGACCCGCAACATAAGGAGGAAGGAAAAGCAGAGCAGCCACCACACGAAACCGAAAGAGACAGAGGCGGGCACCAGAAAACAGGGGCAACAAACTCCGATGAACAGAACGGTGGTGCTCGGTGATGGTCCATGAGTTAAAGCAAAGAGAAAATGTGAGTGAAAGACATGGGGATTTTAGGGTTTATATACCATGATTTTGGGTTCCCTTGATTTTAGGAATCAGAAACAATTGATGAGCTTGGATGCTTTAGATCTTGGAGAATTTGACATCTCAAATTTGAGCAACTCCATGGCAAGACACGAAGAGAAGAAGAAACTTGGCCCCCTTTTTGTGAAGCCACGAATACAGAGAAGAAAAAATGAGGGTCGACTCAATTTTAATAGAATATAGAACTACATATTGTTGGTTATTGAATTTTCATAGAACAAAGATACCCAACAATAATTAATTTATTTTTGTCAAATCTATTATCAATAAATATCAAAAAAATATAACTACTAATAATAATCTTAAGATTTATAGTATAACATATTTTAATAACAAATCCAAACCTATTTATTAAAATAGTAAGCTCATATTTAAGTTAATAATCTTAATTATTTAATAATAAAATAAGGTTAAAAATTGGGGTATTACATCCTTACCCTCTTAGAAAAAGTTTCGTCCTCGAAACTTGAGGTTAGTATGACTAAGCTCAATAAGTTTCTTGGACCAAGATAAAATGCGATAAAACAAAACCAAGTACTCTCAGGTTCATGATTTTCCCTTAAACATTCAACCTCCGTTTTGCCAACAACTTTTGTAACTCAATTCACTCATCTTGCAGGATCAAGGAGCAAAGGAAACAACGAAGATAACTTGAGCTTTCATTCTACCATTGTATATCGTAACTCCGCTTCAACTCGTCTTTTAATATCGAGGAGCAAAGGAAACAATAAGGGCAAAATTCGAACTCTATTATCACATTGTATCTTCGCTTCAACTCGAAACTTAGGATTAAGGAGCAACGAGAACAAAATGGGCAAATTTTTTGGCAATGAATCTTAATAGGATCACTTAATACTGAGAGATCCCGTTTGAAAGTTATTTTCCAAAACAAACTTTATCAAAACCTTATGACAAAAACACGAGGTGGATCATTAAACTCAATACTTAGGTCATACTAGGCTATACTCGACCGCTCATACTTCAATACACTTTTTATGATTCTATTTCTCCTTTTTATGATTAAAAAGGAATTATCACCCAAACAATCACTATAACTCCTCACTTACTCGAATATCCCCAAACTGATCATTATAATCTTCTCAAAATACTTAAGCATCTAATTTCCCAAATGGATCATATCAAGTCTAAGACCGCACTTTCAGTTAGATTTTCGCTCTGAAAGATCATTATAACCTGAAATATACTTAACCATCTTATTTCCCAAATGGATCATACCTAGGCGATGCACAGTCTAAGACTTGCACTTCCGGCTAGGTTTCAGCTCTGATACCACTCTGTAACGCCCCGAAAACGGGTGCCTTAATTAATCACCTTTAATTATAACTAATCACAAGATTTGCGGAAGCGTTTCCTTAAACCTGTGGGTTATGGCCCACCAATAATATAATATTCTTACAAAAGCTCATGATCTCATAATTACAACCAAGACCTTAAATACTTCCTTCATCTCATTTCTTGAAATCCGTCCCAAGCACTTGCTTTTCCCAGATCCATCTCCATCCTTCTTTCATAGCCTAAGCTTCGTTCAGAAGAAAAATAGAGAAACAAGAAAAGACAGAAAACATTCCAAAATGAGTGGAAAACTCGTAACTTTACTCCAGCCCGTAAAAACAGTTTTAGTTCGAAAACATTTGTATTTTCAAGCATATATTTCTAGATGATGAAGCAGACACATACTGCACATGTAAATCATATTTCCTTTTCATAATACAATAATCATATTTGTCATATAAATCATACTTGACATATAACACTCACGTTCATACGATACATGCAATCATGTTAACGGACACTTTCATACTTCATAAGAATATATGTAATCTGTGTAGAACTTGGAAGCTAAACCATGTAAGAAATTATCGTCATGCATCTATAATTACGTTAATTACTTTAAGGCACGTGTCATGAACAATTAAGAATGAACATTGAGTAAATCCATCACGTTTAAAATGTAACTTCAGACTTTAAACAGAAGGAAAGAATAATTCAATCATTTATGATTACAGTATGATTCATAATAACCCATAATTCCTTTTTAATCAGTTTTATACTGGTTGTTGGACAGTATTTCAGCTGGTGGGACGTCTCCCACAATGGGCCAGTGCCCCAGTAAAAGAGCCAGTGCTCATCAGTAATAACAGTAGCGGGTCAGTGCCCCAGTAATAACAGTAAACAGCTCGGTACGTGCACGACCATCAGTCAGTCAGGATATATACAGCTAACAAACCAGTTCTTTCACTTGAACTTATCATGTTTCATAACTTTTAATATCCATCAGTGATATTCCGTATACTTTAATCATTCAGCTCAGCTCTACCTTTATATAGGTAGTAAAATCATAACATAAACAATATTCATCATTCGTAAGCTTTCAATTGCTTCCTTATGAAACGTTCATTGAGCATTCATACTTACCGTTATTCATAAAGCATAACGTCATCCCATGACTCATAAGATAACATACTTAATCCATAACCATACGACAGTTATTACTTTGCTTATAATATTTCATAACTTTATTAACGTATTCCCAGACACTAATTGGCTTTACAAAAGCTCACATATTTCATAATAATTGTAAATGGACAACAACACCTCTTATATCACATTGGACATGGATTCAGACTTAAGATTACTTATAATAAATCACAGAGGTAGAAATCATAGGTCTATCATGATTCACATTCTAATTAATCCAACTTATACTTTTATGCATATATGCATGAGTCATGGAGCATAAGTAACTATAAACTATTGTACTTACAGAATCGTGGTTTAAGTCAGGTAAGCATAATCATATAGCATATAACAGAGCATACCTCGTAAGTTACTATTTATTACTTACATTACATAGCATATAATTTTCATATCGTTTATAAATAAGAAATGTACTCTGGACATATGAATCATATTATATCTATTCCATAAACTTTAACATAATATCATGGATATTAAATGACATAAATTCCATAATTTATAATACGAAGGTTCATATAATCACATTTTAAACCGCACTTCCACATACAACATGCCTATTAAACGTTAAACATAAATGTTACTGGCACTTTCATAACTCGTAAATAATTCTTCCAATTAATAACCATCATTCGTATAAATAATCATACTCTTTTATACACATACGGGCATACAGTAATGCTGGACATAAAGGTTACCTCATACGCAAACCGATCCTTTTGATCAACTCATAATAACTCTGAGCAATCCCTCATTCCCTTACTTCTATCGAACTCCATAATGGATAATTCTTCCATGGATCACCACAAACAAAAAGATATAATAAACTTTCCATCTGATTGTATTGGAACTTAATCCGTAGATAAAGCTGACTATATTTCTATCACTAAGACTCGAAGTCCCTTAAATGAAATCAACTAAACTAATCAACCTATAGTAAGCAATTTGCAGACTTCATATAAAACTTTGGTCACAGTAACTAATCCCCATCATGAAATATACTTTGGCTAATGATGAAATAATTTTTATGAAAACTAATAGTTAAAGATTTATTTTAGCTTACTCAAAAGTTTAATCTTGGATACATGACAAAATGAGACCCACTTAAAATTAATACCATCATTTCAAAACCAAATCAGAATAGATGAAATAATAATGAATTGGCTAGGCGATATTGACTTTGCTTGTAGACTGAATTCTAACATTAAAGTGAATAGCAAGGGTAGAACTTCTCAAGTACTTACACCAGGATGACATCAATTGGAAAGCTATATTCTAAGAATGAGAAGTGAGTGTTTTGATCGAAGCCAAAAACTTACTGCCAAACCATAGGAAAAGGAGAAGCAACAACTTAACAACAGCGGCAGCAGCAAAATACACACAACACAACCAAACGGCAACTGCAAGCGGCAGCATCGACAACACTTGGCGACGGTGGCAAGACCACCACGCAGGTGCAGCAGACCCGCAACATAAGGAGGAAGGAAAAGCAGAGCAGCCACCACACGAAACCGAAAGAGACAGAGGCGGGCACCAGAAAACAGGGGCAACAAACTCCGATGAACAGAACGGTGGTGCTCGGTGATGGTCCATGAGTTAAAGCAAAGAGAAAATGTGAGTGAAAGACATGGGGATTTTAGGGTTTATATACCATGATTTTGGGTTCCCTTGATTTTAGGAATCAGAAACAATTGATGAGCTTGGATGCTTTAGATCTTGGAGAATTTGACATCTCAAATTTGAGCAACTCCATGGCAAGACACGAAGAGAAGAAGAAACTTGGCCCCCTTTTTGTGAAGCCACGAATACAGAGAAGAAAAAATGAGGGTCGACTCAATTTTAATAGAATATAGAACTACATATTGTTGGTTATTGAATTTTCATAGAACAAAGATACCCAACAATAATTAATTTATTTTTGTCAAATCTATTATCAATAAATATCAAAAAAATATAACTACTAATAATAATCTTAAGATTTATAGTATAACATATTTTAATAACAAATCCAAACCTATTTATTAAAATAGTAAGCTCATATTTAAGTTAATAATCTTAATTATTTAATAATAAAATAAGGTTAAAAATTGGGGTATTACATCCTTACCCTCTTAGAAAAAGTTTCGTCCTCGAAACTTGAGGTTAGTATGACTAAGCTCAATAAGTTTCTTGGACCAAGATAAAATGCGATAAAACAAAACCAAGTACTCTCAGGTTCATGATTTTCCCTTAAACATTCAACCTCCGTTTTGCCAACAACTTTTGTAACTCAATTCACTCATCTTGCAGGATCAAGGAGCAAAGGAAACAACGAAGATAACTTGAGCTTTCATTCTACCATTGTATATCGTAACTCCGCTTCAACTCGTCTTTTAATATCGAGGAGCAAAGGAAACAATAAGGGCAAAATTCGAACTCTATTATCACATTGTATCTTCGCTTCAACTCGAAACTTAGGATTAAGGAGCAACGAGAACAAAATGGGCAAATTTTTTGGCAATGAATCTTAATAGGATCACTTAATACTGAGAGATCCCGTTTGAAAGTTATTTTCCAAAACAAACTTTATCAAAACCTTATGACAAAAACACGAGGTGGATCATTAAACTCAATACTTAGGTCATACTAGGCTATACTCGACCGCTCATACTTCAATACACTTTTTATGATTCTATTTCTCCTTTTTATGATTAAAAAGGAATTATCACCCAAACAATCACTATAACTCCTCACTTACTCGAATATCCCCAAACTGATCATTATAATCTTCTCAAAATACTTAAGCATCTAATTTCCCAAATGGATCATATCAAGTCTAAGACCGCACTTTCAGTTAGATTTTCGCTCTGAAAGATCATTATAACCTGAAATATACTTAACCATCTTATTTCCCAAATGGATCATACCTAGGCGATGCACAGTCTAAGACTTGCACTTCCGGCTAGGTTTCAGCTCTGATACCACTCTGTAACGCCCCGAAAACGGGTGCCTTAATTAATCACCTTTAATTATAACTAATCACAAGATTTGCGGAAGCGTTTCCTTAAACCTGTGGGTTATGGCCCACCAATAATATAATATTCTTACAAAAGCTCATGATCTCATAATTACAACCAAGACCTTAAATACTTCCTTCATCTCATTTCTTGAAATCCGTCCCAAGCACTTGCTTTTCCCAGATCCATCTCCATCCTTCTTTCATAGCCTAAGCTTCGTTCAGAAGAAAAATAGAGAAACAAGAAAAGACAGAAAACATTCCAAAATGAGTGGAAAACTCGTAACTTTACTCCAGCCCGTAAAAACAGTTTTAGTTCGAAAACATTTGTATTTTCAAGCATATATTTCTAGATGATGAAGCAGACACATACTGCACATGTAAATCATATTTCCTTTTCATAATACAATAATCATATTTGTCATATAAATCATACTTGACATATAACACTCACGTTCATACGATACATGCAATCATGTTAACGGACACTTTCATACTTCATAAGAATATATGTAATCTGTGTAGAACTTGGAAGCTAAACCATGTAAGAAATTATCGTCATGCATCTATAATTACGTTAATTACTTTAAGGCACGTGTCATGAACAATTAAGAATGAACATTGAGTAAATCCATCACGTTTAAAATGTAACTTCAGACTTTAAACAGAAGGAAAGAATAATTCAATCATTTATGATTACAGTATGATTCATAATAACCCATAATTCCTTTTTAATCAGTTTTATACTGGTTGTTGGACAGTATTTCAGCTGGTGGGACGTCTCCCACAATGGGCCAGTGCCCCAGTAAAAGAGCCAGTGCTCATCAGTAATAACAGTAGCGGGTCAGTGCCCCAGTAATAACAGTAAACAGCTCGGTACGTGCACGACCATCAGTCAGTCAGGATATATACAGCTAACAAACCAGTTCTTTCACTTGAACTTATCATGTTTCATAACTTTTAATATCCATCAGTGATATTCCGTATACTTTAATCATTCAGCTCAGCTCTACCTTTATATAGGTAGTAAAATCATAACATAAACAATATTCATCATTCGTAAGCTTTCAATTGCTTCCTTATGAAACGTTCATTGAGCATTCATACTTACCGTTATTCATAAAGCATAACGTCATCCCATGACTCATAAGATAACATACTTAATCCATAACCATACGACAGTTATTACTTTGCTTATAATATTTCATAACTTTATTAACGTATTCCCAGACACTAATTGGCTTTACAAAAGCTCACATATTTCATAATAATTGTAAATGGACAACAACACCTCTTATATCACATTGGACATGGATTCAGACTTAAGATTACTTATAATAAATCACAGAGGTAGAAATCATAGGTCTATCATGATTCACATTCTAATTAATCCAACTTATACTTTTATGCATATATGCATGAGTCATGGAGCATAAGTAACTATAAACTATTGTACTTACAGAATCGTGGTTTAAGTCAGGTAAGCATAATCATATAGCATATAACAGAGCATACCTCGTAAGTTACTATTTATTACTTACATTACATAGCATATAATTTTCATATCGTTTATAAATAAGAAATGTACTCTGGACATATGAATCATATTATATCTATTCCATAAACTTTAACATAATATCATGGATATTAAATGACATAAATTCCATAATTTATAATACGAAGGTTCATATAATCACATTTTAAACCGCACTTCCACATACAACATGCCTATTAAACGTTAAACATAAATGTTACTGGCACTTTCATAACTCGTAAATAATTCTTCCAATTAATAACCATCATTCGTATAAATAATCATACTCTTTTATACACATACGGGCATACAGTAATGCTGGACATAAAGGTTACCTCATACGCAAACCGATCCTTTTGATCAACTCATAATAACTCTGAGCAATCCCTCATTCCCTTACTTCTATCGAACTCCATAATGGATAATTCTTCCATGGATCACCACAAACAAAAAGATATAATAAACTTTCCATCTGATTGTATTGGAACTTAATCCGTAGATAAAGCTGACTATATTTCTATCACTAAGACTCGAAGTCCCTTAAATGAAATCAACTAAACTAATCAACCTATAGTAAGCAATTTGCAGACTTCATATAAAACTTTGGTCACAGTAACTAATCCCCATCATGAAATATACTTTGGCTAATGATGAAATAATTTTTATGAAAACTAATAGTTAAAGATTTATTTTAGCTTACTCAAAAGTTTAATCTTGGATACATGACAAAATGAGACCCACTTAAAATTAATACCATCATTTCAAAACCAAATCAGAATAGATGAAATAATAATGAATTGGCTAGGCGATATTGACTTTGCTTGTAGACTGAATTCTAACATTAAAGTGAATAGCAAGGGTAGAACTTCTCAAGTACTTACACCAGGATGACATCAATTGGAAAGCTATATTCTAAGAATGAGAAGTGAGTGTTTTGATCGAAGCCAAAAACTTACTGCCAAACCATAGGAAAAGGAGAAGCAACAACTTAACAACAGCGGCAGCAGCAAAATACACACAACACAACCAAACGGCAACTGCAAGCGGCAGCATCGACAACACTTGGCGACGGTGGCAAGACCACCACGCAGGTGCAGCAGACCCGCAACATAAGGAGGAAGGAAAAGCAGAGCAGCCACCACACGAAACCGAAAGAGACAGAGGCGGGCACCAGAAAACAGGGGCAACAAACTCCGATGAACAGAACGGTGGTGCTCGGTGATGGTCCATGAGTTAAAGCAAAGAGAAAATGTGAGTGAAAGACATGGGGATTTTAGGGTTTATATACCATGATTTTGGGTTCCCTTGATTTTAGGAATCAGAAACAATTGATGAGCTTGGATGCTTTAGATCTTGGAGAATTTGACATCTCAAATTTGAGCAACTCCATGGCAAGACACGAAGAGAAGAAGAAACTTGGCCCCCTTTTTGTGAAGCCACGAATACAGAGAAGAAAAAATGAGGGTCGACTCAATTTTAATAGAATATAGAACTACATATTGTTGGTTATTGAATTTTCATAGAACAAAGATACCCAATAATAATTAATTTATTTTTGTCAAATCTATTATCAATAAATATCAAAAAAATATAACTAATAATAATAATAATCTTAAGATTTATAGTATAACATATTTTAATAACAAATCCAAACCTATTTATTAAAATAGTAAGCTCATATTTAAGTTAATAATCTTAATTATTTAATAATAAAATAAGGTTAAAAATCGGGGTATTACACTCTAGGCGTGTTGTACAGGAAATCGTAGTATAGTGCAAGGGGAAATTTGACCATCTGGGAAAATAGATCAAAGAAGTGGAGGGTAATTTGCATATGGCCCAAAAGGGAAGCCTAAATTCTTCCAGTAGCGAAGAGTGCGACAAGCTAAAGGCGGAGTTCGATGATCTACACGAAAAATACGAGGCTTATGGGTTTATTCTTTCCCGAGTGTCGAAAGTGCGAGATAGGGATCGAAACACAAAGTACTTCCATCATGAGCGTCCCAAACTTTTATACTTATGGATCGTCAACTCCAACGTCCTCAGCAGCCGATTTTGTCCTCATAAATTCAAAAGGAACACTCTTATACAGCAAAGAGAAAACTTTATGGTTACCATTGAGATTTCCTAAATTTTTATAAGTGTCTTTTGTATAAGTTTGTGATTAAAATATCTTTATTGGTATAAAAATTCTTCCGCTATTAGTTTTCTCAATATTTAATCGGCTTTTCATTGATTTATTTTACCATTTTTTGTTGAATTTTGAAATCTAATTTTCTCATCATTTGATTCTCTTATTATCAATCTTTCAATTTTATTTTCACACTTATCACTCTCAACGTTGTCAAAGGAACGGCATTAAGGGCTCTTTGATGAGAATAATACATGGATGGTGGAGGAGGATCAAATTGGGCAGATTGTGACGAGTTACTATGAAAAGTTTTTTATGACCACATCTCTCTTATTAGAGGTTCTGGAGCATGTTCATTTTCCATTGACCGCAGAATAAATGAAGCGCTTATGAAGCCGTTCGGGAAGGAAGATATTTATGCCGCTCTCAAGCAAATGCACTCCTGCAAAGCCCCGGGCCCGGGTGGAAGGCATCCTATGATGTTTACACTTTTGTTAGTAATAATTTACATGGTTTGATTTCCTCGTTTTGTGTTAATAATTCTAGCCTTGTCTTGATTCCCAAAGTAAAATCCAACTTTGTAATGTTTGAAATCCGCCCTATTAGTCTATGTAATCTCTTGCATAAACTCATGTCGAAAGCCATTGTTATGAGGGTTAAACACGTTCTACTTGGAATTATCTTCGAAACCCATAGTGCTTTTGTGCCTAGTAGATTGGTTATTGAAATGGAGTTATTGCCCTGGAGAATTTCCATACCATGAAGAAAAGGACAAAGAGCAGGCCAGGTTCGATTGTTATGAAGCTTGATGTGAGTAAGGTATACGACAAAGTTGAATGGAGTTTTCTGCATAAGCTCCTCCTGATTATGAGCTTTGATGGCCAATGAGATAATTTAATAATGGGTTGCATTACGTTGGTTTCCTACTCATTCATTCTAAATGGAAGAATATGTGGTGAGGTGAAGCCAAGTAGGGGTCTATGGCAAGGTGTTCCTCTATCACCTTATCTTTTCATTTTGGTAGCTGGCGCCTTTTCGGCAATGATACAAAATAAAATCCATATACGGAGAATCCATGGAGTTCATGCTTGTCGACAAGGTCTGGAAGTGTCATATCTTTTATTTGCAGATGACAGTCTCCTCTTTACTAGAGCCATCTGACAGGAGTGCACGAATATTGTTGATATCCTTAACAAATATGAAGTAGCATCCGGTCAAGTAGATTAATTATGAAAAATCGAAGGTCACTTTTAGTAGAGGGGTAAGAAGTGAGTGCAAGGAAGATTTGCTAACTATTCTGAATATGAGACAAGTGTAGGATCCCACAAAATATTTAGGCGTCCCTTACATAATTTGGAGGTCTAAAAAGCGGGTGTTTTGTTCTCTTACTGATTAGATACGGAAAAACTTACAAGGTTGGAAGGAAAAGTTGTTGTCACGAGCTGGAAAGAAAGTTCTTCTCAAAGCCGTCATCCAGGCAATCCCCACCCATTTAATGGGAATCTATAGGTTATCGTTGGCTATTATTAGCGAGATTCAATCGGTCATGGCTAGATTTTGGTGGGGTCGAGGTGAGTAGGACCGAAAGATTCATTAGAAGGCATGGAGTGAAATGTGCACATTGAAATGTCTCGAGGGCATGGGTTTCAAATACCTTGTTGTCTTCAAGGAGGCAATGCTTAGGCGATAGATTTGGCGCTGATGAGAAGTTTTTAGTGTGTCGTTAAGGCACTAAGAACCGCTTAGCAAACAAAATTTATAAACCTAACGAGCAACTACTATGAACGTAGTAATGGCAAGTCAAGGGTCAAACCACAAGGAAACTGGGTTGACTAAAGTCTATTAAGTCCAAAACTACCTAAGTGAAGGGTTTTTTTGGGGGTTTGAGATTGAAAAAGATACCAACTAATCAACTAACTAGAGAGTAACAACTAGTAAACAAGTAAGAGGATTAATATAATGGAGAAATCACTAGAGCTTGGGTTACTCGCATGAACTCGGGCAAGTCACGACCCTAATGCAACTACGAAGCTATAGAGAATAACATGCAAGGTTAAGTTTCCCTTTAAAGTCCTTGAGTCCTCTCTCGAATGGTCCTCAAGAGTAATCAATTAATCAATCGACTAAATCCTCTCTCGAATGGTCTTTAGCCAATTGATTAATGGATTCAATTTGATTGGAAAACCCCTAAATAGGATCCTTTTAATTTCTACCCAACCTCTTGGTCTAGAAATTAAGTTGATTCATGGGAATGACTAGACAACAACAATCAATTAAGAGTAATTGAAATCTAAGCCCTAGCATAAACTTGATCAAGGTCTACCCTAAGGTGTCAAAACACCAAGATCAATGCATATTAGACATGAATAAATCAATTACAAGAACATCTCAATTAGCCCTAATTCATGCTTTCACCCAAACCCTAGATAAGGAACTACTCACTAATCATGGATTCAAAGCAAAAGAGATTAAATAAAATAAACATGATAATCAAAGCAATAGAAATAAAGAAAAGAGATTGAAGAAAAATTACTTGAATTGAATAATGAATTCGATCTTCAAAGAAGAACGATAGAGATAACTAGTGTTTAGAGAGAGTTTAGGGATAAGAACAATGTAATTAGAAACTAAGGGTATGAGATAATGTCGAGTCTAAGCTCCCAAAACTAATTAAAAGAGTCATTAAAGTAAGACGGAGAAAACGGGTCAAAGCCCGAAAGCAGGTCGACACGGTCGTGTAAAAAATGACACGACCATGTAGACCTGTTACACAAGATTCTTAGCGTTCCTTCACAGCTACTGCCTCAGTGTAGAAAACACTACACGGTCGTGTCCAGAATGACACGACCGTTTAGACCTGGTGCCCAAAATGCCCCACAGTATCCTTTAAGTTTCTGCTTGTGTGCTCAAAACACTACACGGTCGTGTCCAAAGTGACACGACTGTGTAGACCTGATGTCCAATGTTCTTCAGCATCTCCAATACTTGCTGCCATGCTAGAAAAAATGCTACACGGTCGTGTCCAAAATGACACGACCGTGTAGGCCTGCTTTCCAATCTTCAACGCTAATCAGTTGTAAACTGATCCTCCAAGTAGAAAGCTACACGGTCGTGTCAAATGCCACACAACCGTTTAGAGATGCTTCAAGTTCTTCCAAGATCTAGCCTCCATCCAAGGGTCTCTAAATACCCAAAGTGCTCCAAATACCTGTTAGTTAGTCTGAAAATCATCCAAAACAACTAAACGAGTAGTGAAGCGACCATTTAGCTCAAAGTAATCAAAACCATGCAATGCAAGACTAAAATGCTCTTAATCTATATGCATCGACACTAAAAATGCAGCATGGATAAGCACAATAAAGTGCTTATCAAACTCCCCCAAGCTAGTCCAATGGCTTGTCCTCAAGCGAACAAAAGATATACATAGGGGAAGAGTTCTATGACCCCTAACAATGATACGCATGCCTAGATGAATTATGTAGACCTTCAAACATTTTCAACATCCAATACAAAACACTATCAAGCCTCAAAGTTTATAGCACAAGGAAAAGCAACCGATCTTACCACAAGTTCTCCCCCAAGCTTGGCTCAGTCATATAGATAGTAGCTCTCACTTTAGTCGTGCGCACTTCTCTCGTGTGTTTAAGTAGGTCAAATGAATGCTCAAAGCTCAATTCCGTCGACTATATCCTACCATAAGCTTGCATATCATCTCACTCTCCGTCGCATAAAGACCAAAGTTTGCATCAAGAATCAAGAGGACTTAGTCAAGGTTGTAACGTAGGCTTAGGGTGAGGGTGTGGTAGCATTTGGGATCGTGGTGTTAAAGAGGGGAAAGTGAAACTTCCAACTTAGCACCTTTCTAAAAGCTCAAAAACAACCCTACACAAAATTGAACGCTCTACACAACCTTTCACAAGCTCTCCTCTTATTTTAGCATCACAATCTCCCTTATTGTGTTTTTTTGAACATACCACAAATTCTTTTTTTTTTTTCTCTTTTTCATTCATTTTTTTCTATTTCTTTTGTTTTTGTGGATTGTGGTGATTTTAGAGGAAGGGAGAAAATGAGAACTTCACTGAATAGTAAGGAGGCGAACTCAAACAATAACAAAAAGCAAAGTCGAACACCTACACCAAGTCATTCTCTTACCACCCATCAATATGTTGCACCCCATCTAAGTAGTTTTACAATCCTCGAGGTAAGGAGATAGGTAATAAGCTAGAGATGTGGTTAACAAAGAAAACAAGCTTAGGCTCACAGGGGCTTCAAAGAAGGATAAGTAGGTGTGGGTGGCCTTTGGCAATGTAGCTCAAGTAACATGAAAGCCTCAATCACATTCTAGACGCAAACAAGTCAAGCGTATTCAAGGAGAATCAATGCAAGTTCTAGAGAATATTCATCAAGGAAGAGCAACACACAACAAGCAGATAAGACTGAAAAGATGTCAGTCTATAAGGCTATAAAAACATGCTCTCACAAAGGATATAGCTACCAACATCAGTCGAGCCGCACAAGAGGGAGACCAATCATACCACAACCCGACAATTCCTTGGCCTACTAGGGACTATCAAAGCATGCCTTTTTTTATTTTTGTTTTCAGGTCATCAAAAAGAACACATGCGTACCAAGGGTGGGGTCCAGCCCTAAATGCAATCTATATGCACATGCAATTCTAAAGAAATAATCTACATGCACCCTAAACATGATACTAAATCTACAACTAATGTAAACTATATATACATCCTCTCCCAAGCTAAACCACACAGTGTCCTCACTGTGAAAAGTCTAATGATAACATAAGCAGGGGGGGAAAGAATCCCGATTCACTGGTCGGGAGGGGGTGGGAGCTAGAGCTACCAGGGTACCAACCATTGTGCCTACTCCAATCCTGCAGATCAGAGCGAAGCCCTCGGAACTCCGAGGTCATCGCAGAGACACTGTCCTGCAAGGACCGGTAGTACTACTGAGTAGTGGTCTGAGACTCCTGTAAAGAATGGACCTCTGACCTGAGGGACTGTAAGTCCATGCGTAATCCGCCTATCCCCTGTTGGAGGTCAGTCAGCTGCTGTTCCATAGAACCAGACGCCCCTTGTGGGGCCTGAGCACCTTGTGCTCTCTCTCCTCCTTCTTCTTCTTCTCCTCTTCCTCCATCAACCTCCATGTCAGCTTCGCCGCCCTCAATGCCCCTTGGAGGCCACTCATAGCCAAGCTCAAAAATCCAGTTAGCCTGATCATAGATGGGGGTTTTGGAAGGATCGGGAAGGATAGCATAATTCTGATGGTTGACCTTCCAAATATACCCCCCATTCGGGCCCAAGGATGAGATCCACCCCATAGTCTGATATGAGCTAAGGTCGATTAGAGTGGATCCTGGGAAAGGCTGCAATCCTGCATAATCAATACCACGAGAAATAGCAATCAAAGTAATCATCCCCCCACCAAGATGTCGGCGGTCCCTTTACGGGCCACATCCTCAAGGTGCTCCACAAACCAAGCCCCCAAGTTTAGTCTGGTGTCTCCTACAGTCATATGGCAAGCCCAGTAACCACTTCCATGCTACCCCCCTGGCGAAAATGGTGGTGCTGATCACCCTATGAGACACATTAAACCCCGGACTCACCATGTGGGAGGCCTTGGCCGAGCTACGGATGTAAGGAGAACGGGCAATCAATTGCTGCCAAAAGGACTGCTCATTGTAGGAGGACACCCATGCACTCTTAGGCCCTATGACCCCACCCTTTGGCCACCCAAATGCGTCATTCACGGCCCCTATGTTCATAGAGTAGGTCCGGCCGTAAAGGTTGAAGGTCATGGTCCTAGGGTTCCGACTTCCTTCTGCTCTACGAACAGAAAGAGTGGAGAGGAACTCCAAGGTGAGACTTCTATAAGTGTATGCATGCAAGTTTAGCCAATTTGTCCAACCAACCCCATAAAAAAGTTGTTGAACGTCACCTTGGACCCATAGGGCCGCGGCGGCTTTCGCATCATAGAACTTGGTCGGGCGAACGGTTCTCCTAGAAAGTCTCATAAAGGCTCTAAGGTGGTCGGGATTTGTGAAATTAATCCCGAGGGTATCAATTTGTGGAGGATGGATGGGGGTGGAGGTGGTGGTGGTGGTTGGTTGCGGAGATTTGAGGTACTTGGTTGCCTTGCCGGGTTCCTACGGCTGCTAGAGGCCATGATAACTATGAAATGTCAAGCAAAGGGTCAAACAAATACAACAAGGTGCACACAAGTCCACAATACAAACTGAGAAGACAACAAACCACAACAACAATCCACAACAAGATGTGCCTTACCAAACAACAAGCAACACAACTCAATGCAAACCAAATCTATTGTCAACAAGCAACAAACCACAAACTACAACTAATCTTCAAAAGATTTCAAACAAAAAGTAAGAATTCAAGAGATGAAAGTTTATACCGATCTAATGGTGGGAGTAAATCCCGCAAATGAACCTTCGGTAGTGGTTAATGATGATGTTGAGTGAAGATTGTCCTCCAATTGTAATGAAATCCCTTACCAAGCACTTTCCCCAAATTGGAGAAGTTAGGGTTTGTGTAAATTTTGGTTTGTGGAGGAGAAAAGGATGAATAGAGGTGGGTGATGAAGATTTGAGAGGCAATGAGTGATTTTAATGGTGGATTGGTGGTGAGTGATTGAGTAATGAGGGAGATTGGAGTAGAGAAGGGGAGGTTTTGAGTGAGAGAGGGAGGGGGTCGAAATTTGAGAAGCAAGAATATGAGGGAAAAACCCCTCCTTCCCCGTGTTTATACCAGCGGGCACAGGGGTACACGGTCGTGTCGATTTTGACACGACCGTGTTGCCCAAATTTTCACGAGGCAGTAAGTTTTGAACTGCAGGGCTACACGGTCGTGTCGATTTTGACACGGTCGTGTAGACCTGCAGTTATGCATTCTCTCGTACTTTATTTGCTTTGCCTCCCCTCTTTTCTTTTTTTTTTTTCTTTTTTTAACAATAAATTAAACTACACTAAAACAAGAAAAATAACATAATATAAAAAAAATGAAAATAAAATCAAACTACCTAGTCGTAAAAGAAATGCTTGGGTTGCCTCCCAAGAAGCGCTTCTTTAAAGTCATTAGCTTGACTAAGAGGACTCACCTCTCAATGATGGTGCTCGGGTGAGCCAAATATCAAACATCCCACGAAACCAATGACATGGTTGTCGTGGTAGAGCTTCAAGCATTGGCCATTAACCAAAAAGGGCCGCTCATCCCCCACAATCTCATATGCTCCATAGGGGGTAGTCTTCACTACTTCAAATGACCCCGACCACTTTGATTTAAGCTTTCCGGGAAAAAGCTTAATCCTTGAGTTAAACAACAAGACTTTGTCCCCAACCCGAAATTCTCGTTGTTGTATCCTTTGGTCGTGCCACTTTTTTGTTCGCTCCTTGTACAAGCGCGAACTCTCATAAGCATCAAAGCGGAGCTCCTCTAGTTCTACCAACTTCTCCTTTCGAGCTTCCCCCGCCAAAGTGAGATCCATATTAAGCTATTTGATTGCCCACCAAGCCCGATGTTCAAGTTCAACGGACAAGTGACAACCCTTCCCATACACAAGACGATAGGGGGTGGTGCCTATAGGAGTTTTGAAAGCGGAGCGAAGAGCCCAAAGCGTATCATCTAGCTTCAAAGACCAATGCTTCCTAGTCTTGTTTACCACTCTCTCAAGCACATTCTTCACCTCTCGATTCGAGACCTCAACTTGGCCTTGAGTTTGGGGATGGTATGGAAGTCCCACCTTATGATTAACCCCATACTTCTTAAAAAGAGCTTTCAATTGCTTCTTAGCAAAGTGCGAACCTCCATCACTTATCAACACACGAGGCACCCTAAATCTAGGAAAAATGATCTTCTTCAAGAGCTTCATGACAACCTTGTGATCTTTGGTGGGGGAAGCGATCTCTTCGACCCACTTGGTCACGTAGTCTACCGCTACAAGAATGTACATATTCCCCATCGATGGCACAAAGGGTCCCATGAAGTCAACTCCCCACACATCAAAGGGCTCAACCTCAAGAATATTTTGTTGCGGCATCTCGTTCCTCTTGGTGATCCCACCGCTTCGTTGATACCTATCACAACTCAAGACAAATCCCCTAGCATCCTTTTGCATGTGACGCTAAAACAAAGCACTTTGGAGCGCCTTAGCAACAGTTTTGCCCGCTCCACCATGTCCTCCATATGCCAAAGTATGACAATGATTCAACACAGAATGAATCTCATGATCGGGCACACACCTCCTAAAAACCGAGTCAGCACACTGTTTGAACAGTAGAGGGTCGTCCCAATAGTATCTACATACCTCCTTGAAGAACCTCTTCATTTTCTGAGAAGTAAGACCATGAGGTTCAATCCCACAAGCCAAGTAGTTCGCAAGGTCCGCGAACCAAGGGACCTCATTATTTATGATAACAAAGAGGTGTTCTTCCTTCAAATCATCATTGATGGGGGCATCCTTTAGATCAACATCTCTCTCATCAAGGGAGAGGCGAGAAAGATGGTCAGCAACTAAATTTTCCGTCCCCTTCTTCTCCTTCATCTCAAAATCAAATTCCTGAAGAAGCAGGACCCACCTAATGAGCCTTGGCTTTGCATCCTTTTTGCTCATAAAGTATCGGACCACAGAATGGTCCGTGTAGACAATGGCCTTATTGCAAGTCAGGTACGAACGGTACTTATCAAATGCGAACACTACGACCAACATCTCCTTTTCCGTAGTGGCATAGTTCCGTTGTGCGTCATCCAAAGTCCTACTTGCATAGGCCATCACCTGGAGCTTTCCTTCCTGTCGTTGCCCAAGTACAACTCCCACTGCAAAGTCACTAGCATCACACATTAGTTCAAAAGGCAAGCTCCAATTAGGAGCTTGCACAATAGGAGCAGAAGTAAGGGCTCTTTTAAAGTTTGAAAAGCCTTTATGCAAGACTCATCAAATCTAAATTCAACTTCCTTTTGAAGTAGATTCGTCAATGATTTGGCAATTTTAGAAAAATCCTTGATGAAACGCCGGTAAAAACCCGCATGTCCAAGGAAAGCACGAACTCCCGTCACCGAATTTGGTGGCGGGAGTTTCTCTATTACTGAAACCTTTGCCGGATCTACCTCAATGCCCTTACTAGACACTTTATGACCAAGCACAATACCCTCTTCAACCATAAAATGACACTTTTCCCAATTCAATACTAGGTTCGTCTCTTGACACCTTTTCAACACAAGTTCAAGATTAGCAAGACATGTGTCAAAAGAGGAACCACACACACTAAAGTCATCCATGAAAACCTCAATAAGTCCTCCAACATGTCAGAAAAGATCGCCGTCATACACCTTTGAAAAGTAGATGGGGCATTACACAAACCAAAGCTATCTTTCGATAAGCCAATGTCCCATATGGACAAGTAAAGGTGGTTTTCTCTTGGTCATCCGGATGAATCGGAATTTGAAAGAATCCGGAATAACCATCAAGAAAAAAAAGTGTGAATGACGGGCAAGCCTTTCCAACATTTGGTCAATAAAAGGGAGGGGGAAATGATCTTTTCGGGTGGACTTATTCAAATTTCTGTAATCAATACAAACTCTCCACCCAGTCACAGTTCTAGTAGAAATAGTTTCCCCTTTCTCATTCTCAACATAGTCATGCCTCCTTTCTTAGGAACCACGTGAATCGGGCTCACCCATTTGCTATCGGAAATAGCATATATGATTCCTGTGTCACGCAATTTCATAATCTCCTTTTTCACCACCTCTTTGAGGTTGGGATTATATTCTTTGAGGCTCAATAGAGGAGGCATTACTATCGGTGAGATGGATACGATGCATAGCAAGAGAAGGGATTATCCCCTTAAGGTCATCAATCGAGTACCCAATGACATCCCTATATTTTCTCAATATCTCAATCATCTTAGATACGGAGATGTCATCAAGAGTCGAATTGACAATAACGGGATAAGCACATTCATCATCAAGGAAAACATATTTATGGGAGGGGGGAAGGGGTTTGAGCTCCACCTTGGGAGGAGGCTTAATACTCCTTAGCAACGGAAGTGGCTAGGACCTCAAATCCCGATCCAAGTGTTTCCTCAACGGTAGCACCGTCGAGAAGCATAGAGAACTCTTTCACCTCTTCCATATCTAAACTCGGCTCCTTAGTGATAGATGCATAGAGCTCATCCTTAGTGTGTACTTCCCTCTCAAATCCCTCCATCTCACTCTCCACATGACTAACTTGGCAAACCCTCTCAATCATAGGCTTCCTCAATGTCTTGGAGAACTCAAAGACAACCTTTTCATTGGCGACCTCAACAGTGATGGTGTCATTTCTACAATTTATCACAGCGCCTAATGTCTTAAGAGCCTCCCTTCCAAGAATGCGAGGAGTTTTAGGATCTGCCTCCATGTCCATGACCACAAAATCACAAGGCACAAACACATGCCCAACTTGGATTGGAACATCTTCCAACTCCCCATGCGGGACCCTAACAGTTCGGTCCGCCAATTGGATCGTCTTCCTTGAAGAAAGATGAAGAAAATGAAGGTGCTTGGCTATGGAGAGAGGCATCAAACTCACACTTGCCCCCAAATCGGCCTACGCACCCTTAGGCTCAAAGTCCCATATCTTCACAGGCAAGGTAAACCTTCTAGGATCTCTTTGTTTCTTGGGCATAGCACGTTGCACAAGAGCACTCACTTGGTATGGAAATGTAATGAGCTCATCTTCTAGCTTCCGCTTGTTGGAGAGGATCTCCTTCAAGAACTTGGCATAGGCCGACATTTGACACATGGCCTCAAGGAATGGGATGTTGATTTGTAGGCTCTTCATGACGTTGAGGAACTTAGTGAATTTGTCGCTCAACTTCCTCTCCACTAACCTTTGAGGATATGGGACCGGTGGCACATAGGTCTTAGGTGGAGGAGGTGTTGCCAACGGAGCTTTGTCAACATCTTGCTCATGAGTCTCCTCCGTCTCCTTATCCTCTTCTCTTCTTTCAACATCAACTTCTCTCTCAATTTCCTCCCCCTTGAGCATCATTCTCAACCTCCTCAACTCCACTTCCCTCACACTCATTGGGCATTTTGGGGCCCTCATAGTTCGTTCCCGTCCTTAAATGGATGGCTTTGGCTTGATGAAGGTTAGGGTTGGGAATAGATTGGCTTGGAAGTTGATTTGTGGGGTTAGAAGGGTTCTTCTCGGCCACTTGAGCTAATTGGGTTTCAAGCGTTTTGTTGTGAGCTTCTAACTCTTGAAACCTTTGGTTATGGCTTTGAAGAACTTGGCTTTCTAGAGCAAGGGTTTGGGTGATGGTTTGGAGTTGTTGGAGAATTTGGGATGTAGGGTCGGAGGATGGAGTAGGTTCGGGATTTGGCTTAGGAAATGGTGGGTTTTGAGGGGCCTTTTGGAAGTTGGATCTTTGATGAGGGGCTTGGTAAGTGTTAGAGTTTTGAGAGAAGGATCCACCTTGATTGTAGCTTTGAGTAAACCCTTGTTGAGGTGGATTCCACTCTAGTTGAGGTTGGTTGTAGCCTTGGTTATAGCCTTGTTGAGGTTGTCTCCACCCTCATTGTTGATTGCTCCTATAACCTTGGTTACCTTGATAACCCTCTCCTCTACTATTCATTTCCGCCACATGCTCTGACTGAGATCCTCCACAATAAGAAGTATCATGGTTTGTACCACCACAAATGTCACAAGAGGAAGCATTCACTTGTGAAGGACTAGATGATGCAAGGGTGATCTTTGAGAGCTTCTTGTCTAGTTGATCCATCTTTGCTTGAATTTGGTCCATTGGGTCCAAATCAAACTTTCCATCCTTCTTAGGTTGAGCACCTCTCCTTCTTCCACCCCATGAGTAATTCTTAATCACTTCTTCTATGGTGGCCTCTAATTGGTCTTGCGAATCTTAGAAAGTTGACCTCCCGCTCTAGCATCAAGGTTAGCACGTGACATAGGATTAAGACCATCGTAGAAGAACCTCATCAGTAGATTTTGATTGAACTCATGGTGAGGGCACGAACGAACCAATTCCCTAAACCTTTCCCAAGCCTCCGCAAGTGTCTCATCACAATCTTGCTCGAAAGAGGAGATTTGCCTCCTAATATCTGCGTTCTTTGACTCTGGGAAATACTTCTTCAGAACAGCCAATGTAACTTGCTCCCATGTAGTGAGGGGGTTAGCAGAAAAACTCTTGAGCCAAGACTTTGCCTTTCCGGAAAGAGAAGACCGGAAGAGATGCATCTTGATGTAGTCTGGAGAGACATCATTCGTTGTTATCATAGCACAAATCTCCAGAAACCGATCAAGATGATCAAGTGGATCCTCATCCGACCCTCCACAAAATTGTTCTGCTTTCACTATCCGTGTGAATTGAGGGTGAATACTGAAATTTGTAGTGGTAGTGGGGAGTCGGATTCCACCCTGTAAAACATAGGACCCCGGATTTCCAAAATCCCTAAAAAGCTGTCCATTTTCCTCACCCATGCCTGATTCACTTTCACTTGTCGAACTTGAGATTGGTGAAGCTGGTCAGAACTCAAAATCAACCGTTCCAAACGTCCCCGAAGCTTTCGCAAGGTGCGATTGATTTCCGGATCTAAAGGTAAGATGGGTGAACCGTGAGCTCTCCTTCTCATGTAACACAACAAAGCTAAACAGAGGGTTAGCAAATAACAACACAGGTAAAAACAAAAGAAAAATCACTTAAGCAATACTAAACTCAAGTAAACTTCAACAATAGCACAATTTCCCCGGCAACGACGCCATTTTGATAAGAAGTTTTTAGTGTGTCGTTAAGGCACTAAGAACCGCTTAGCAAACAAAATTTATAAACCTAAAGAGCAACTACTGTGAACGTAGTAATGGCAAGTCAAGGGTCGAACCACAAGGAAACTGTGATTGACTAAAGTCTATTAAGTCCAAAACTACCTAAGTGAAGGGTTTTTTGGGGGTTTGAGATTGAAAAAGATACCAACTAATCAACTAACTAGAGAGTAACAACTAGTAAACAAGTAAGAGGATTAATATAATGGAGAAAACGCTAGAGCTTGGGTTACTCGCTTGAACTCGGGCAAGTCACGACACTAATACAACTACTAAGCTATAGAGAATAACATGCAAGGTTAAGTTTCCCTTTAAAGTCCTTGAGTCCTCTCTCGAATGGTCCTCAAGAGTAATCAATCAATCAATCGACTAAATCCTCTCTCGAATGGTCTTTAGCCAATTGATTAATGGATTCAATTTGATTGGAAAAACCCTAAATAAGATCCTCTTAATTTCTACCCAACCTCTTAATCTAGAAATTAAGTGATTCATGGGAATGACTAGACAACAACAATCAATTAAGAGTAATTGAAATCTAAGCCCTAGCATAAACTTGATCATGGTCTTCCCTAAGGTGTCAAAACACCAAGATCAATGCATATTAGACATGAATAAAGCAATTACAAGAACATCTCAATTAGCCCTAATTCATGCTTTCACCTAAACCCTAGATAAGGAACTACTCACTAATCATGGATTCAAAGCAAAAGGGATTAAATAAAATAAACATGATAATCAAAGCAATAGAAATAAAGAAAAGAGATTGAAGGAAAATTACTTAAATTGAATAATGAATTCGATCTTCAAAGATAAACAATAGAGATAACTAGTGTTTAGAGAGAGTTTAGGGCTAAGAACAATGTAATAAGAAACTAAGTGTATGAGATAATGTCGAGTCTAAGCTCCCAAAACTAATTAAAAGAGTCATTAAAGTAAGACGGAGAAAACGGGTCATAGCCCGAAAGCAGGTCGACACGGTCGTGTCAAAAACGACACGACCGTGTAGACCTGTTACACAAGATTCTCAGCGTTCCTTCACAGCTACTACCTTAGTGTAGAAAACACTACACGGTCGTGTCCAGAATGACACAACCGTGTAGACCTGGCATCCAAAATGCCCCACAGTATCCTCAAAAGGACACGACCGTGTAGACCTGATGTCCAATGTTCTTTAGCATCTCCAATACTTGCTGCCATGCTAGAAAAAATGCTACACGGTCGTGTCCAAAATGACACGACCGTGGAGGCGTGCTTTCCAATCTTCAACGCTAATCAGTTGTAAACTGATCCTCCAAGTAGAAAGCTACACGGTCGTGTCAAATGCCACACGACCGTTGATAGGATTTAGTCGTGTCACCTAATCAAAAATAAACCTACGGACCTCTAACTAGGTAGTCAGTGGAAGCAGGGTCGAATCCACAGGGAGACAGAGTTTCTAGATTAATATTCAACCGATTCAGCTACTCCAGATGAAATCAGGGAAGAAATAATTAAACTAAAGAACAGACTACAGAAGACGGAATAAATCGAGGATTAAACTATGGAATAAAAACCTAGGGTATTAGGTCGGTCCACCATGCTTATACCAATCAAACAAGGTACAAAACTATCAAAACCTAAGTCAAGAGTCGGGGGATTAGAGCCTATGTTGAGCTATGGTTAAGACTCAACGCTCATAGTTCAACATACGCCGCATGTTCACTAACGTAATCAGAACTACTGACTTGTCCTAAGCCTCCAGTCGTAAGACGGATCTGTGCAAACAACTATTAACCACAAGCAACCAACGAAACTGCGCAATAACGTTAATTACTCAATAAAGAACAAATCACATCACAATCACCCTAATCAAACCCTAGAAATCGATAAGAGTCTAAATCACAATCATGGTATAAACATGGCTTTCCTATCTAACACCCTAGAAAGAGACTACTCAGACATGATCGAATTAATAACGAAAAAACTAATATGAAACCCTAACAATTGCATCATGAACAATTAAATAAATAAACTAAGCAATCAAAGTAATTAAAGAGATAAAGAGTAGAGAAGAGTACCAACTGACGGAAAGCAGGAACTTTATTGAAATTGAAATAGGTTTGATCACCTCTAAAGTAATCTAAAGTGTTTGAATTGAACTAAGAACAATGAAGAATAAAACTAGTCTAAAGCTAATGAAAGATGAATAAAAGACGTCCCTAAATAATGAGGAAAACGGTATTTATAATACCCCTCAAGTCTAATTAAAAATAGGAAGCAAAACTCGAAATCCGAGTCATTAAGCGCCAGACCCGATCGGGCCCGAGCACAGTACCCGATTGGGTCCACAGCAGCTTTAGCATTTTTGGTCTTGGGCTTTGATAAATCAGCAGCGCAATAGCAATAAGTGGACTGGGCTTCCACCCGATCACACACCCGATCTGGTCGTGGATCGGGCGCCCAGCAGATTAGCATCTTGGCGCTTGTGGCGTAGCAGCAGCACAGGGTCAATTGAATATTATGGCCCACCCGATCGGGCCGTGGGCAGCCACCCGATCGGGCCAGGCGACCAAATGGGCAGCAACATCCTCTCGAAAGCAGCAGCAGAATGAGACGTAGCAGCACTAGACCCGATTGGGTCGGGCGGTGGATGCCCGATCGGGTCTAGGCACATGTGTGCTCGCCCGATCTGATCGGGCATATCTTGCCCGATCGGGTCCGCAACTTTCATACCCGATCATAAATACTTCGCCCGATCGGGCCATTTCTGCCCGATCAGTGCACGGAAACCTCCTTTTTGACTCTTTGGCTCTCTATTCTTCACGTTTAGGGGTCTTGGGACCTCCTAAACTATCCATAAAGCTCGTGAGCCATCCTACGTGCCTTGTAACATCTCGTAAAGTCGTGGTTGCTTCCAAATGGCTCGGGAATAAGGAGAAAACTCCTTAAAACCTGCAACTCAACACTAAAATACAAAACCACAACTATATACGATAGTTAGCACAAAATAGCTCCCAAGAGCTCCAATGACGCACAAATTAGCTTGTAAATAAAGGAGAAAACTCTATATAAATACGTGATATCAAACTCCCCCAAGCTAAGCCTTTGCTTGTCCTCAAGCAAACAGAACATGAACATGGAATAGATTGCCTCACCCCATAGATAAAAACAAATCAAAGCTCAAAACATTTTCAAGACTAAGAATAGTTCAAGCAGGCATAATTCAAGTTTGGCTAATCAAATCCATCCAACCACCAATCATTCAAGCAATTTATCAAACTCAAGCATCCACAAGGCATACAAATCCTGAAAAGGCTCTCACAAGGGTGTCACTCCTCTCTATTTTGTGGCAGGCAAAGAATATGCCCGAACACTCACCAACCCGACCATAAGTACCCTTCCCACTCACACTCTCATGTGTTTAAGAAGGTTCAATGACTCTCAACCTAGTCAAGTCGACTCAATTAGCAGAAATACTCCCTAGCTTTGACAAACTGACCCGAAATCAATCAAATGAACAATGCAGACATAAGCTCAAGAGGACTTTATAGGGTTGTAATGGGGCTTAGGCGAGAGGTAGGGGATACTTTTGGGTAATGTGGTGGAAAAAACAAGAAAGGGGGAGCATAAATCATTCAAACAAGGCCTAAGATGGCCTACACAACTCCCAACAATCACCATAAAACCATTTAAAGTAACCCAACTCTCATAAATCAATGAAAAGCTCATAACAAACCCAATTTTCTAGCAATGGAGCGAATATTCCTTTATGAACGTACGTGAATGAAAGAACTAGAATTCTTTTGAATTTTCATTTCATTTTTCTTTCATTTTTCTGAACTTCATTCACGCAACTCTAAACTTGCTTTTTCTTTTCTCTTTCTCACTCTCAAACCACAGCAAATACACTTTTAAATTCCTCAAAAACCAAACTAAACCAACAAACCAATCTCAAACTCAACCCATACAAAAGCTCCCCCAAGCTAGGCTTGGAATAATATCAAGTGAAGGCTTTTGGCTCATAATAGGGGTTTAAGTAACACGAAACAAGTCATTAGGCTCAGCGGGGCTAAGGAGGATAAAAGTATATCAAAAACTCACTCTGAAGCTAAAGAATAAGACAAAAGAACGCCTCTATCACAGCACATGCTACAAGTCATCTAAAATCAGACAAGTACGAAGTCAAAGTCAAGATCAATCCACTAAAGAGGAACTAACACAAGAATAGACTGGATAATAATATGAATCCAATAGGCTACAAAGAGGCCTCACAGTCTAACCAATTCAGGTATGCAGCACAAAGTGGTCTAATATAATCCAAAAATTCTCGAAATCATAGCAATCAAACATCAAATCATAGCCTCAAGATCACAAATGCCCGGCTATCCAGAAAACAGAGTCAAATCAATTTCAAATAGAGCACAACAAGGGGCACAGGGAGGCAACTAAACCAGTCATGGGAACCATATTTTTTATTATTTTTTCAGTATTTTTCGAAAGCAGTAAAACTATTCTAGAAAGCAGTAAAAGAGATAGGGAATATAAACAGAACTCCTCCCCCAAGCTGAACTTGGCAGTGTCCTCAATGCCAAAAGGTGATAAGGACTATGCTAAGAGGAAAAACAATGTTAGTACTCACTCTCGCTCACAAAAAGAAAAAAAATAAAAAGAAAAGGAAAAGGAAAGAAAAGAAATACGAGTTGCCTCTCGCACAGCGCTGGTTTAAAAAGGTCCCGCACGACCATGATCCGCCCTCTCTCAAATAGGAGGGGGCGTGGCAGTGAGTGCCACCCTCATCAAAAATCTTTCTTCTCCAAATGTTCTTGACTATGCCTCCAGACGGTGAGGCGACCTTAGGTGGAATTGGAGCCTTCTCCACCCCTACTTCATCTAAAACCTTATCCCTGCAAAAAGATTGTTCAAGCATAGGTGCCTTAACAGCATTGGTTAGTTTAAACATCACTTTGTCATCACCAACACTAAGAGTTAAAGACCCAGACTTGACATCAATGACAGCACCAGCAGTACAAAAAAACGGCCTACCCAAGATAATAGGGATCTGGGCATCCTCATCCATATCTAACACCACAAAATCAACAGGGATATAGAATTTCCCTACCCTAACAGGAACGTCCTCTAAAACACCTAGAGGGTATTTTATAGAACGATCTGCCATCTGTAAAGTGATTTGTGTGCATTTAAGGGCGCCCATGTTCAGTTTCTTATAAACAGACAATGGCATAACAGAAACAGAAGCACCTAAATCACACAAAGCCTTATCAATAAAAATAGGTCCAAGATGGAAGGGTATAGAAAAACTACCAGGATCCTTTAACTTTGGTGTAGTTTTATTTTGAATAAAAGCACTACACTCTTCAGTAAGAGCGACACGTTCTACCCCACCAAAGTCTCTTTTCTTAGTAATCATGTCTTTCAGAAATTTGGCATAAACAGGTACTTGGGTAATTAAGTCTGTGAATGGAATCGTTACCTCAAGGTTCTTGACCATAGCCAAGAACTTACCAAACTGCTGATCGACCTTGGACTGTTGCATCCTGTGAGGAAAAGGTAGCCTTGGTGTAAAAGGCGTTTTAGAAACATTCTCCTTTTTCTTCCCTGTCTGTTCAGCTTCTGCAGACAAATCGACTTCAGACGTCGAATTCTTTCTTTTTCCTTCCTCTACCACCCTCTTCTTCCCTGCAGTCGGGGTAACCTCATCAATGGGCACTGGAGGGGCATCATATGCAATGCCACTACGAAGAGTGATGGCATTCACTTGTTCTCTCTGAACTGGTTGCCCTGGCAATTGTCCATGCTACCTCTGTGCATTAGTTTCTGCCAACTGGGCAACTTGAGCCTCAAGAAGTTTGATATGCTTCTCTTGGTTCCTCCGTGCTTCCTCATGTGCCTTTTGCATAGACAATATCAGTTTCATCAGTTCAGAATTGCTAGGCTCTTGCGGGTTATTATTTTGTGGAGGTGGGGTGGGAAAGTTTTGTGGAGTATGGAAGTTGTTATGGTGATGGAAGTTTTGTGGTGGTGGTCTATTGAAATTTTGTGGGGTTTGATGGTATGAGGGTTTAGGATAGTTTTGTGGAGGTGGAGGTTAATAGTTTTGTGGATTTTGGTAGTTATGTGGAGGGGGAAGGTTTGTGGCCTTTGTTGAAAGGCGTTTGCCTGCTCCATCTGAAATTGACTGAACTGACAGTCATGCCAAAGTGACCCTGTACACCACATACCTCGCAGTAAGATGAGGTAATGGGTGCTACGGCAGACATAGCATTGATGCTCATAGGCGGAGGTGTCGAACTAGAAGACTTCATTAGTTGCTGAGTCAGTTGCGCCATCTGAGATGTAAGCAATGAAATAGCGTCAACGTCAAGTACCTTCTTAGTCAAACTCCTAGATGATGAATGGTCATTGGCTGCAAGATTTGATATGAATTCATAACCCTCATCAACTGCCTTGTCTAAAAACACTCCTCCTGGAGACGAATCAATAATACACTTCGTCTGAGGCTGCAGACCATTGTAGAATGTCTGCGTCAAGAACCATTTGTCCATATTGTGGTGTGGACACTCTCTCTGTAGATCTCTAAACCTAGTCCACGCTTCCCTTAATGTTTCATCAGGCTCTTGGGAAAACGTGGCTAGTTTATTTTTGATTTCTGCTGTTTTAGTAGGTGGGTAATACTCTCTCAGAAATGCAGCAGAAATCTCACTCCATTCAGTTTCCTGCACATCGTTCAACCACTTCTGGGCTCTATCTCTCAAAGAAAACTCGAACAACATGACCTTTAACTGATCTGGAGTGATGCCGGCATGTTTAACGGTTCGACAAAGTTGTTGAAACCGTTGCAGATGATTTGCCGGATCTTCAGTAGGATGCCCACCAAACTGATTTTGCTGGACCATGCTGATGAGTCCAGGCTTAATCTCAAAGTTGTTAGTGGCGATGGTGGGCATTGGTGGTCCAGTAGAAAGACCATCAGGGTTGGGCACCCCATATGACTTCAGTGATTTTGACATAACTGAATTCAAGGTGTCTGTTCCAGAGGTGTTCAGCTGAACATACTGCTTTTCTTTCTGCTTTATCTTTCGGATCCGCCTGATTGTCCTAGTAAGATCGGGGTCCGCTGGAATTGGGGAACCGTTTCTTTGGGACCTGGGCATACAAAAGAAACAAAAAGCAGCAGCAAAACGTACCTCAATTGGAACAATGAAGTTCCAACGAGATACAGAGAAGTAGACCAAATAATCAAATAAAAACTTAGAAAACTAACCGTCTTCCCGGCAACGGCGCCAAAAATTGATAGGATTTAGTCGTGTCACCTAATCAAAAATAAACCTACGGACCTCTAACTAGGTAGTCAGTGGAAGCAGGGTCGAATCCACAGGGAGACAGAGTTTCTAGATTAATATTCGACCGATTCAGCTACTCCAGATGAAATCAGGGAAGAAATAATTAAACTAAAGAACAGACTACAGAAGACGGAATAAATCGAGGATTAAACTATGGAATAAAAACCTAGGGTATTAGGTCGGTCCACCATGCTTATACCAATCAAACAAGGTCAACAACTATCAAAACCTAAGTCAAGAGTCGGGGGATTAGAGCCTATGTTGAGCTATGGTTAAGACTCAACGCTCATAGTTCAACATACGCCGCATGTTCACTAACGTAATCAGAACTACTGACTTGTCCTAAGCCTCCAGTCGTAAGACGGATCTGTGCAAACAACTATTAACCACAAGCAACCAACGAAACTGCGCAATAACGTTAATTACTCAATAAAGAACAAATCACATCACAATCACCCTAATCAAACCCTAGAAATCGATAAGAGTCTAAATCACAATCATGGTATAAACATGGCTTTCCTATCTAACACCCTAGAAAGAGACTACTCAGACATGATCGAATTAATAACGACAAAACTAATATGAAACCCTAACAATTGCATCATGAACAGTTAAATAAATAAACTAAGCAATCAAAGTAATTAAAGAGATAAAGAGTAGATAAGAGTACCAACTGACAGAAAGCAGGAACTTTATTGAAATTGAAATAGGTTTGATCACCTCTAAATTAATCTAAAGTGTTTGAATTGAACTAAGAACAATGAAGAATAAAACTAGTCTAAAGCTAATGAAAGATGAATAAAAGTCGTCCCTAAATAATGAGGAAAACGGTATTTATAATACCCCTCAAGTCTAATTAAAAATAGGAAGCAAAACTCGAAATCCGCGTCATTAAGCGCCAGACCCGATCGGGCCCGAGCACAGTACCCGATCGGGTCCACAACAGCTTTAGCATTTTTTGTCTTAGGCTTTGATAAATCAGCAGCGCAATAGCAATAAGTTGACTGGGCTTCCACCCGATCACACACCCGATCGGGTCGTGGATCGGGCGCCCAGCAGATTAGCATCTTGGCGCTTGTGGCGTAGCAGCAGCACAGGGTCAATTGAATATTATGGCCCACCCGATCGGGCCGTGGGCAACCACCCGATCGGGCCAGGCGACCAAATGGGCAGCAACATCCTCTCGAAAGCAGCAGCAGAATGAGACGTAGCAGCACTAGACCCGATTGGGTCGGGCGGTGGATGCCCGATCGGGTCTGGGCACATGTGTGCTCGCCCGATCTGATCGGGCATACCTTGCCCGATCGGGTCCGCAACTTTCATACCCGATCATAAATACTTCCCCGATCGGGCCATTTCTGCCCGATCAGTGCACGGAAACCTCCTTTTTGACTCTTTGGCTCTCTAATCTTCACGTTTAGGGGTCTTGGGACCTCCTAAACTAGCCATAAAGCTCGTGAGCCATCCTACGTGCCTTGTAACATCTCGTAAAGTCGTGGTTGCTTCCAAATGGCTCGGGAATAAGGAGAAAACTCCCTAAAACCTGCAACTCAACACTAAAATACAAACCCACAACTATATACGATAGTTAGCACAAAATAGCTCCCAAGAGCTCCAATGACGCACAAATTAGCTTGTAAATAAGGGAGAAAACTCTATATAAATACGTGATATCAACCGTGTAGAGCTGCTTCAAGTTCTTCCAAGCTCTAGCCTCCATCCAAGGGTCTCTAAATACCCAAAGTGCTCCAAATACCTGTTAGTTAGTCTGAAAATCACCCAAAACAACTAAACGAGTAGTGATGCGACCATTTAGCTCAAAGTAATGAAAACCATGCAATTCAAGACTAAAATGCTCTTAATCTATATGCATCGACACTAAAAATGCAGATGGATAAGCACAATAAAGTGCTTATCAGGCGCCTCATGCGCAACCCAAACTCACTAATAATAGCCAACGATAACCTATAGATTCCCATTAAATCACTGAAATTCTTGATGCGGTGCTTGGGTATTCTTGTATCTACATGTTGTGGAAGAGCTTCTAGGGAGAGAAATCCCTTATCAAATAGGGAAACATATGGAAGGTGGGTGATAGAGATAAAATTAGCATTTGGGACTCTCCTTGGGTGGTGGATAAACTAGGAAATTTCCTAAAATCGGAAAGGATGGATGACATTGAGCTTGTAGGTGATTTGATTGACTGAGAGAGGATGGCGTGGAGGGTGGTCCTCATTGTGAACTATTTTAATGAAAGAGACCAAAAGTGCACCCTCTTTATCCCACTTCGGTCTTCGGGCACCTGTGGATGAGCTAACATGGGCTCTCACAAAAGTTGGAGTTTTCTCAGTCAAAGATGACATACATGCTCGACAAGGGATGCAACCTAGATGATTTTCAGAAGGATATTGGGTGGTGAATTGGGGAGAGGATATTGCACCAAAAGCAAGACAATTCTTGTGGCGACTGTGTACGAACACGCTAGCGGTCTGAGCCTTGCTTAAACGTCGACATTTGGTGGAAGATGTTGTGTGTCCACGGTGTGGAATCGAGGATGAAACACCATGCCATGCCATCTTTATTTATTGCAACTAGGTTGATGAGATTTGGTAGGATTACGGCTGCCAAGAGATGATTAAAGGTAATGAATTGAAGCCCCTCGTGATATCGTGGCAAGTTGGAAGGTAATTGAGAGTAAAACACGCCACCGAGATATGTTCCTTACTTGGTGTTTGTGGGGTAACGTAATTAGCTAGTATTCGAGAGTAAGAGCATGCCTAGAGAGAAAATTATAGCCTGGGTTTTCATACTTGCCAACAAGTAGAGTTCATATGCTACACGTATTTATGCGACAGGGGTCATAGCGAACAGTGCAGACTCTAGGACTTAGGTGTGGAAATCTGCACTAGTAGGGTTGACGAAGATGAATGTAGATGTTGCGCTAAATATGGAGGGGGTTGGATTGGGTGTAATCCCAAGGAACCATGTGGAGGAAGTAATGTTTGCAACAACTCGTAGAGTTCGAGCTTGGCGGACACTGGAAATCACTGTAGGAAAAGCTATTGATATAGCAGCAAGGTTGGGGCACCGTCATGGGCTTAAAGATGTCGCCTTGGAGTCCGATTGTGAGACCAATATTTCTAGACTTCATAAAGGAATGTTCTTCCTATCTGATCTTGATTCCGTTCTTGAGGATATTATGTTTTCTTGTAATAGTTTTAACTCTATTTCTTTTACTTATGTGAAGAAAGATGGGAATTCGGTTGCCCACAATCTGGCTAGGCTAATGCCGTTTGGTATTGAACAATGTTGGGAGAACCATTGTCCAGTGGAAGTGGCTCCCTATGTCCGAATGGATATTTTGTCCTTGATTAATGCACTGGCCTTTCTTTAAAAAAAAATAAATAAAGATTCATGTTAGTCAATCCCAAAATATTTTGAATATAAGGCTCTGTTGCTGTACTCACTCAGAATAATTTATCAACGATTATAAGACTTATGTCGTCGTTTATGGTTAAGGATATACGTATATTAGTGATAAAATATGTGTTTTCAAGGGTATAAACTAGTGTTATTTTAGATGAAATTGTATCTATAATACTTCCTTCATTTCTTGTTAAGTACAAAATATTCCTATAAGGAAATAGTCGCAATAAGAATATTTTCACTTCGGCTACAAACAGCTGAACTGAACTAAACTAATTGCAGCTTAACTAAACTGAACTTAAAACTGAACTGGACCGAATCAAATGGAGTTGAACTAAATTAAACTGAATGGAGTTGAAATAAACTTAATTAAACTAAACTAAACTGAATTGAATAGATTTAGAAAAAATTATAAGCCAAACTTTGCCCTTTCCATCTTTAACAATTCCATATTTAAGTAATTCGAAGATAACCAAAGCTTTACGTTTCATCTACTTTAGATAGGCAAAATCACATTCAACCTATAAAATAGGTGACCTTTGCCTTTTACCTATAATTTTTTTATTATTTAATTGAAAAACATAAGGAATTTTTTTAATTTATAGAAAACTAACAAAAAAACAAAAAAGAACCAACCCACCCATCCAAGCAGCCATTTTCCCCTACCCCTGAAGCCCCCACCTTATGATCAAACCCCTATTCCGCCAGCCATGACCCCCACCTCGAAATTTACCCCCTTAGTCGATAAACCAGCCTTGGTCGTCCAAACACCACCCCTTTTCCTATGAGAGTGAAACCCCCACCCCACACTAACCCCTTCCCCTGAAAAATTGCCCCCACCCACAAAAAAACACCAAAATCTGGTTTTTCGAAGGTTGGGGTTGGGGGAGGGGAAGGGGGGTTGAGGGGAGGTTTTTTTGGGGGAACGGGTTGGTTTTCGTGTGGGATTCGTTGGTTTTTGGATGGTCAAAGTCAATTTATGGATAAAGGGAGGGTAGTATTGGAATGAAGGTTATGGTCGGTGAGTTGGTGATGTTGTCAGCTAGGGGTAGGGGTGTTCATTTCATATTACCCGATCTGAAATTTCGGATACCTGAAATTTTCGAATCAGGATAAGTGTGATCCTAATTCGATCCAAATATCCAATCCGTTTTTTGGAAAAAAAGTTTAAAATAAAATTTATTTAATGGAATAAAGAACGGATATTTCGGATCGGATATTTATTCGGATATCCAAAAATATCCGATTTTTTAAAACATATTTCGGATTTTTCGGATATCCGTAGAAGCTAAAAGGGTAACCCAAATCCGATACGAAAATTTTCGGATATCTAATCCGAAACACTATATTTCGGATCGGATCTGATATTTATGAACACCCCCCTACGTAACAGTTGCACTCCCTGTCTCTCTTGCAGCATCCACGTCAATTTGAATGGTTCATATTGTCATTTCAAAAGTTAAAAGAGACATTAACTTAAACTCATTACTTTATTCAAAAAGTCTATCACTTTATTCAAAAGTTCATTTCTTTTCTTCTTTAATTATTTCTAACTTCGAAATATCTTGATTCCCAGAATAAGAAGTTGGGCTTTTTTATAGCATGCTTCTTTTAAGTGAAGTGTCTCTTTTTTATAGGAAAAATTGACCAGAATAACCCAAACTATTTCCGATCAGCGAAGAATAATCCCTACTATGAGTTATTCTTGTATAATCCCAACTATTGGGGTGGTCAGCAACAAACACTCCGAGGTGATTTGTTACCTGTTAGCCAGGTAATTTTTTTAAAATTTTCTTTTCTTTTTCTTTTCTACTCCTACCCTTAAATCCCCCCCCCCACATCACTACCCCTCCCCCTCCTCTTCCTCCCCTTTCCTAACCCCTTGGCCGATGTACCTAACACCACATCAGCCACCCCACCCATCCCCCTCCTTTTCCTCCCCCTTTCCCTAACCCCTTGGCCGTTGTTTCTTCAATTAGAAAAAAAATATCCGCTCACCATCTTCCTCCCCAAAACCGCCCCAGCTTCTCCTTCGCAAGGCCGACAAATTTCAGCGACCCATTTCAACTTGTCGCTTGGATTTCCGGCATAATCTTGGTAAGCGTCATTCTTCCCTTTCTTACTTATTTTTGGGCCGATTCATATCCCTCACGTTTCACCTCTGTTTTCTTTGTCTCTCGCTGGCGCTATACTCGACATTCAGTGTTTCCGGTGGTTTCGCACTACTTTCTTGGTTTTTTCCGGCGAATTAGGCCCCTTGAAAACCGTCGGCGCTCTTGTAATGAACACGCTCTGTTTCCCGCTCTTTGTATTCGTTTAAATGTTGGGCGAGTGTAGTGATGGTGCGTGCGAGCGTGACGTGATGTGAGCGCGTGATGGCCTAGGTGAGTGTGTGGGCGTTTGTGGTTCTGGGCAAGGTGAGTGTGTGGGCGTTTGTGGTTCTGGGCAAGATAAGGGTGCGTGTCTGCGAGTTGTGTGTGATGTGGTGATAGCGTGCGTGTGCTGGGCTGGTGTGTGAGTGCGTGGGAGTGAGTGCACGGTGGTGCAACGTGGGTGTGTGCAGCTTGAGTGTAGGAGTGGGGCAGCGTTGGTGGTACGTGGTAGTGGTGGCGAGGGGAGGGTCGTTGGAGCTGGTGGTGGTGGTGAGGAAGCTTTCCATCCACAAGGTAGGATGGGGAAGGAGGTGATAAGTGTGGAAAAAAAGCAAAATAAAATAATAATTGCAAACAACTAATTAAAGCATGACACGTGGCATATTAACCTGTTAAATAGGTTTCCTTCAGGTCACGGATCTTTTGTGGCGGACCTTCCCAATAGTTCGGATTACACAGGAATAAACCATAGTAGGGATTATTCTTGGCAGAACGACCTTAGTTTGGATTATTCTGGTCAATTTTTCTTCTTTTTATCGGGTTTGAGCTGTTGTCTCATTTTAAATTAAAAAGGTTGTCTCTTATAAGACGAACTCTTGTTATTTTAGTGTAAAATAACAATATGAACCGTTCAACTAGAGGTAGCAAAAGATGACCAAATGCGCCGATCCAACTCGAACCGAATCCATTTTATAGCAAGTTGGGTAGAGATTTCAATCCTTTTAATTAATGGGGTCAACATGTTTAACCCGTTTAATTAAATAGGTCGGTCAATGTTGAAGTTGTCAACCCAAAAATAACCCGTTTACATAAAAAGGTTGTGTTAACTCGTTTAACCATTTAAAAACATATCTATTCATTAAATTTTTTTGTGTTGAACTTTTAAGTTTGGGATGAACTTAAAAGAACCTTAAGGCCTAAACTCACCACCTATTAAGCAGAGTAGCAAACCCTAACACCACTTTCTATTTCATTGTTCGTTCTCTAAGCTAAGTTCATTAGTTCATTTTTTTGTTTTCTCTAGCCGTGAAAAAGAGAAAAACCAAATAATAAAAGTGTAAAACCCTACTTCGTAGTTCATTCTCTAAGCTTTGTTGGGCATTCTAGTGAGAAATGAAGTGAGAATGTAGGTTCTTACTTAGTAATTAACATCCAGTCTAAACCCTCCTAGTTGGCAATACATATGCAGATGACTAGCTGAAAAACTTAAATGGGTTGACCCAGGTTGACCCATTTGAAATTAGGCTGGCAAAAACATAATTGGGTCAACCTGAAGGCTAACATGTTTAAGTAGTAATTAGCTGGGTTGAAAGTTTGAACCCAATTGTCTAAACAGGTTAGGTAAGGTTACAAGTATTTCAACCCGTTTATGAACCAAACCCATTGCCAAACCAAATTCTACTCTAATTTTTATAAATCTCTCCAATTCTATTTTGAACAAAGTTCATATTGTTATGGACGAATTATAGCTAGTCGGGAAATTCGTCGGATTGATTAGACCAACGATTTGATAGATCAAACATTTAATGAAAACAATGAAATTACAATGCAACAATCAGTTGCTAATTGATAAAGAGACGAGAAACATCACTAATATATTTAATAGTAAGCTCAATACATGAATATAGCATGGAATGTCATAGAAAAATGAAATCATTTTCCTTTACAACATTTATAATACTAGGTTCTACAATAAAGCATCCGCGCCTCCTTTCAACAGCCTTCTCGAACAGTTGAAATTCCCCTCGATCTTCTCTTACTTTTCCGTCGGACTAAGTGAAGCCTCCAACCATCTCTCTTTAGGAATCCACCTTCCTTGAAGAGTTGGAAATAATCCATGTCATCTATCCTAAGCACAAAGGACGACCCACTCACCATTTTTCATATCGAATGGTTCTCCCCTCCACAAAAATTACCCTCATTTCCTTCTCTTAGGCTTTATTTGGTTGGGTGTAACATATTTTCAATGTAAAACAATTTTCATACAAAATCATTTCAATGAGAAATATAATTATAAATTAGTTTTTCATTGTTTAGTACCATGTAAGAAAGATGATAGAAAAAATAAAAAAAAGACAAAGCAAGGAGAGGTGGCTGGAGGAGTGTAAAAGGAATTAAGGAAAAAGAAGGAAAAGGGCCTTCCCTTCATTTTGAAGGAAAAATGATTTTTCATAATTGAGAGAGTTATTTTACTCCAAAAAAAAGATTTTACATTCCTTTGCCAACCAAACAATGTAAACTGAAAATAGAGGAAAACATTTATCCGATAAAATATTTTACACCCTACCAAAAGGACCCTTAATGAAAAGCACACATGAGAATAAGGAGGAAAATTTTAAAATTTAAAAAAATTGCCACTCTCATGAATCCCACTGTTCTAACTTCCGCAGGCAATTTTTCACACTAAGAAAGGTTATAAAGACAAGTCCCATAACTTACCTTCCAAGGCTTCCATACATTAACTTTAGTCAGTAACTTCTCTCTCCACTTTCCAACTTTTCCTATGCAATTCTTTCTTCTTGAAGCTTCCCGTCTTTCCCATTCTTCCTTTCTGTCTTCAATCTGGCCCTCAACTAATCCACTACAAGATCAATTGCCCTGAGCCCGAAAGCAGATCATTGCTTTTCCTTTCGATGATGTAGAGTAGGTATTCGAATCCAGAAGGATCCTGGATGTCAAGGTCACGAGTCGGTATTCAAAGCGCTGACCAAGAATCATGGATTCCAAGGGACGTCAATAAGAGCCTCCCAGTGGTCTTCAGAGGCTCGATTATTTCTACAAGGGCTGGGTATGTTTTTACGACTACCCTTTTCAGTTAGGGTACCATTTTACTTTTTCGTCTCTAGTTCAATGACTCCTTGAGGTCATCCTCGTTGCCCCTTGTCAGATGATGCCCCAAGTCTGAAAGATATTGAGGTCCTTGTATCTACTGTCTCTAAAAATTGGAACGTAATTTACTGAGGCTAAATTCTCATATAGCTAAACTATGAAGACGCTGGGGAAGGGCCGAATAAATATGAAGCTGAGATAGGGTCATGAAAACATAGCTAACAAGATTGATGCGAATGATAGGGGATGGATGGGAAAATTCTTCATGGGGAAAGGAAAAGTTTGGGGAAGAAGAAAAGATTCTCAAGTCTGAGCGGATAGTTGTTGATAGTTTAAGGTAATTGTCTTTCGTTTTCTTGATGTTTCCGCAATTTAGTTAGTCTTCTCACTTGTTTATCGTTGCATATTTTGAATCCGAATTGTTCACTCCCCATGAAGAGTTTTCTAGCGTAACCGTTGTTTTCTTGCAGTTGCCAGAAGAGCACTTATAACACCCCGACAATTCTCTCTTTTATAAAAATGTATCGGCTTAGTTAGAATTTTACAACGGAAAACCTTTAAAATAAATACTTCAACATTACTTAAAACATAGTTCAACTTCAAACATTATCCAAAACACAAACATAGCTTAAAGAAACTGTAGGCAACACAAAATAAATACCCCATAAAGTAAGTTCAAACTAGTACCATAAATAAATATAGCTACAAGAAAGAGAAAGCAATCTCTCCAGGTCATCTCCCAAATCCCCAATGAGTATGGATGCATCATCACTTCACCTGTAGGCAATTACTCTATTGAAGTACTGCTCGCCAATTAAGGGTCATAAAAGGATCAATGAAGCACAATAATGTTCGACACACCCAAAAGCACGTAAACAGCAAACCTGAGTACATACATAACAAACTAAATTACGTAAACCTAGCATGATACTATTAAGCATTAACTCCCCGATCAAATAATAACATAATAAATATCAGACTCACTAGACTAAACTTGATTTCACAAAACCAATAGATTATTTATTCATAGATTTGGATTGTCAATGGATTGAGTTGTCCATCCAAACCTTGTCTTCAATTTAGAAGACAAAGTGCACGTGCGACTCCGTACTCCCTATGACCAACAATATTGAGGTACTAATATAAATAAAATAGGGCACGATGATCAATCCGGTCCCAAGAAAAGCCATGGGCTTCCCCCATGAAGTCCAACTCATACTAGTTCAATACTTCAGACGTGCACAAGTCTAAACCTTATTGTTATTCACTTCCACTTTAAGTATTACTATTTTATTCAATGTTGGACTCTTAACAAAAGACAACCAACAAATGATCATAGATACAACAAGACTCCAATTTTATCTTAGGATTAAATATTGTGATCATACAACTCAATTGTCCAAGAATTAATCCCTAATTTGTTGACTATCAACAATTGAAAAAGACAAAGGTTCAACTTATCCTACAAAGCCCTCGATTTTTGCAAAGTGATAAAAATAATAATCCAAATACCAACTTACCCACTAAGTCCTCGGTCTTTACGAAGTAATAAAAGTAATAACAAGGACAAACAGCATGAAATAATTCATGCTTCAATAACCAAACATATTCATTAATCCCTCATGCAAATTAATAAATAAATATTCCCTTCCCAAATATTCTTGTATCAAACATCTATACAATCATGTAGTAAATAAATCATATGCAATTAGCATGCTTACAAAAACACGTAATTCCATAATTCAAAGTCACGTATGAATCATAAAAAGGTTCCCCATACATGGTACTACAACATTTTCTAATATTAGGACATGATACTAGTCTAACACATAAGGACATGTATGTACCTTGTGTAGAAAAAATGAGAAGCCACTTTAAAAGGTCTATATTTAGCTCAAAGTATATCTCCGCCTACCAATTACCAAAACATTCGAATATTAATAAACTGATAAAATTACAGTAATTTTTAATTACTTTAAAACTCTCTTAAAAATATTTTTAAACTCCTTTAAACAAAAAAACTTCATCCTTTAATATATTTTAACATAGTATAACAAAATAGCCTTTAAAACCCTTAAAATCAATACTATAAAACTCAAATTCCACTTTAAACATAAAACATTGAATCTGAAATTTATAACTTTAATTAATAAATACCAAAATCAAAAATTTATCAATTAATTCATTAGCTTTAATTTAATCACCCCAAATAAATACTAAAAATATTGAAACTAATTACTAAAAATAATATAGAGGAAAAGAGATGGAAAATAACCGAAAAACAAAGTGGAGAAGACATGGCGCAGGGGAGAGACGAGGGCATAAATATTTGGTTTTTAGCTAGGGGTTTCATGCAAGGTTGGCTTGTTTATACCACATCAATCACCACGAGAGAGACGAGGCGTGCGATTGAAAGCGGGACGTCATTGGAGGCTAAGTTGAAGACGACATATGACCAGCTGTTGTTGGAATCTAATAAGGCGAAGGAGGTGGAAGAGGAGGTGGAAACGGCCAAAGCTGAGCTGGAGCATGTTGTAGGAATCTATACTTGAAAGGCTCAACTAAAATGTATCGACAACACTTTTTCTAAAACATTTCATAAGTGTTTCATCGAACCAAGGTTTTCCACGCCAAACTTTTGGAGAAAAAATGACTGTATATAAATAATAAAGAATGTGCGGTCGTTCCTTTCAATAAACATTTCATTTCAATTGACAACTCGCTAAAGCATTTCTTTCACAATATCGTTTTATAAGGAAAGACTTTCACAACTAGTTATTATCAAATTAGGACAGAGGATAGTTCTTAAATAAAACATCAATCAACGATATGTCCTAAATATGAAAACAAGCTACTTCAAAACATAAATTTATCTGGAAAATAACATAATGATTGTAACTTGCTCAAAACTTGGTTTTTAATATTTTAGCTATGAGATACTAAATGAACTAAAATATCATTGCTAAGATTAAATAAACTATTATCAAACATCAATAAAACTTTTCCAATACTACGGGTTCCTCAATCTTTGTATTCTTAGAAAACTTAAATAATCACAAAATTGGTCATTTGATACCAAAACATATTTGATAAGATCTCTATAGTACTAAACATTTGATTATATATACAAATAAATTGTACTTTAACTACATAATTCATATTTAATTCATACTAAATATAATATGGGTATAAAGATAAAGTTTGCTGAATATAAAAGTTACCTTAATCACTAACCAATACTTTAGTTATCCTTCAAGAAGTCCATCATCTTCGGTTCCCAAATAATGCTTCTAATCCTCAACTAACCTCCATAATTCACCTCGTAAACCATGAAAACAACCAATAATTTCCAACTAAATTTCGCTTTAAAAGCTATTATATATATATACCCTTCTTCCTTTCATCAATTCAACTGGACTTCTCTTAACCAGAAAATCAACTGGCCTACTTATGACTTATGTTATAACCATATATATCCTTTTGGTTTTACAAATAGTAAAGGAAATATAAGTCCTTTCTTTTGTAACTAAACACTTTAAGATTATTAGTTTAGAAACTCGTTTTTCAAACCGTAATACACAAACTTTGGTCGTAAAGAGTAAGGGACGAATGCCATTGGACTTGTGGTCCTTAAACTCAAATTCATATGACATGTCAAAGGTTACTTAAGATTAATAAGTATTAAACTATTATGGGTATAGCTTAGAATATCAAAAAGATAATGGCTAAAGCTAGAAAACCCCTTAAAAAATAAGAAAAGTTGAAAATCTCCTCCGCTATATAAGAGGGGTAAGGCGATCAGTTATAAGATTTGATCAGACTTAGTTACTTTCTTCTTCATCTAAGTCTTAGGTAACCACCATTTTTTATGCTAAGGGTCTGCTGGTGAATGCTTTTTTCACCTTTTTCATTTTTTTCTCTTTTTTTCCTTCTTCATCTCCTCTCCCTTCTATAGTCTTCCGAATGTCATCTTCAGGGTTGGGATTTGGCCCACATCTAATGTTAAGGTAAGCAATATGCTATAACAACACAAGAATACACATAATTAATAAACTATCTTAATCAGGCGTATTAATCCAACACCACAGTTGAGGGCAACGGGTTGTGGGATTGGGTCGGATGAGTCCACCACCCGCATCCATCACCTGATTAGACTAACCCTCATCCATCCATCACCCGGAAGACACTCGTATTTCATCCATCTACCACTCGCGGGTGAATCGGATGGACAAGGTGATAATACATTTGAGATAATTAACCAAGAATAAGATAAATCAAGCTATGAAATTTCTGATTTATACATTATCTTCATGTAGAATTAAATTATACTAATGTAAATAAAATTAGGTGGAAGGGTGAACGAAGGACAGTGACCAAGAATTATGTGAAAGCCATACATCACCCGGCCCAACACCCGACCCATCACCGCTCCATCATTCATTTATCACATTTTCTTAAATGTTTATCATTTTATTTAAATTAGTATAATTTTTTTCCCCTTTGATTATTATCAATATGTTTCCATAAACTTAACTTATCACCCATCACTCCGCTCCATCATCCATTTAACTCGGGTTCATCCTTAATTTTGTAGGTAGAGCAAAGGTAATGGATCATCCATTGGATATCCCATCTCTACACCTACATTTAGAAGTGTCTGCACAAGCACAAAAACGCCTAGCCTATAAGTTAGGGGTACCCTATAGCCAAGTGCGCTTTTTCAAAAACTAGTCGGAATAGTGTTAGCACCTTACAAAGAGAGCGAGAGAGAGAAAAATGCATTACATAAACAAAATCTTATAACTTCTGTCATATGGTCTTTCTACATATATCACTTATATAGTTACAACTACTTTTACTCAACTTGGAAGTATTGACCTTTTTCGAAGTGTTTGGTATATGGGAATTGGAGTAAAGTATTAAGGAGGGATGGGGATTGGAATTAATGGGGTGGTAAGGATAAAATAAAGCTACTTTCAGGATGAGTTGAGAATTGATTGGGATTAAACCATGATTTTACTTCAATACCTTACTAATCCTCCACCTTCTTTCTTTTCCTTACTTTTCATTAAAGGAAATGGGCCATTTTATTCTAACATTTAATCTCACCCCCTAATACCTGCCTCTCCCCATGTCTTATTTTGGTGGATTAGGGGTATTTAATCCCAATTCCCAATCCCCTCAAAACTCCCAATCCCTCCAAACAAACATGAGAATTTACCCATTAGGATATATAATCCCAATCCCTCCCTCTAATCCCCTTAAACAAACACCATTTTGTGTCCACAAAACTCTTATTAACACCCTTATAATTCATTAAAATAATTTAAAATGTCATGAATTATTTTAATGAATTATAAGAAAATTGTTAACATTCCATTATTAACCTTTACAAAAATTGTTAATAGTGTTTGTATACTCCTCCGTTTTTTAAAATGAAACACTTTTTCACGCATTTCAAGGGAGCGATTTAGGGGGGTAAACGACTATATTTTTCGACTAAATTTTAACTCAAGCAAGTTTGACATTCTATATTACTTGTTCAAAATTTCGTCGATTAATTTCACGTTTACACCCCTAAATCACTCCGTTAAATGCGAGAAAAGTGTCATAATTAAAAAACGGAGAGTATTAAAAATTGTTAATTCATTAAAAGGTACCTATAATTGATTTAATAATTTAGATGAGAAGATAGTGCTTGAGTTCTTCTTCAGAAGATTGTAAGAATCTTGGAACTAATGTTTCTATTTTTTGCTATCAACGAATTGGCAAGTGGGGCTGATAATACCATATT